>JASANE010005714.1:0-62281 GCA_030248225.1 Trileptium ribeirensis | reverse complement strand
GCCCAAGAAACCAACTAAAAGGGCAATACGGGCATAACCAATAAATATTTATAGGTGATAAAGCGAGTGTAACTACTTTCTGTAGCTGTAAGAAACTGCGTTAACTAATTTTGCAGTTATTTAACGTCTACATCTGAGTCCAGCATTAGCGTTAAAATGATTTTTATATGAGCCCAAGAAACCAACTAAAAGGGCAATACGTGCATAACCAATAAATATTTATAGGTGATAAAGCGAGTGTAACTACTTTTTCTGTAGCTGTAAGAAACTGCGTTAACTAATTTTGCAGTTATTTAACGTCTACATCTGAGTCCAGCATTAGCGTTAAAATGATTTTTATATGAGCCCAAGAAACCAACTAAAAGGGAAATACGTGCATAACCCATAAATATTTCTAGGTAGTAAAGCGAGTGTAACTAATTTCTGTAGCTGTAAGAAACTGCGTTACTAATTTTGCAGTTATTTAACGTCTACATCTTGAGTCCAGCATTAGCGTTAAAATGATTTTATGACCAAGAAACCAACTAAAAGGGCAATACGGGCATAACCAATAAATATTTAAGGTGATAAAGCGAGTGTAACTCTTTTAGCTGTAAGAAACTGCATTAACTAATTTTGCAGCTACTTAACGTACATATAAGTCCCACATTAGCGTTAAATAATTTATATGAGCCCAAGAAACCAACTAAAAGGGCAATACGGGCATAACCAATAAATATTTATAGGTGATAAAGCGAGTGTAACTACTTTCTGTAGCTGTAAGAAACTGCGTTAACTAATTTTGCAGTTATTTAACGTCTACATCTGAGTCCAGCATTAGCGTTAAAATGATTTTTATATGAGCCCAAGAAACCAACTAAAAGGGCAATACGGGCATAACCAATAAATATTTATAGGTGATAAAGCGAGTGTAACTACTTTCTGTAGCTGTAAGAAACTGCGTTAACTAATTTTGCAGTTATTTAACGTCTACATCTGAGTCCAGCATTAGCGTTAAAATGATTTTTATATGAGCCCAAGAAACCAACTAAAAGGGCAATACGGGCATAACCAATAAATATTTATAGGTGATAAAGCGAGTGTAACTACTTTCTGTAGCTGTAAGAAACTGCGTTAACTAATTTTGCAGTTATTTAACGTCTACATCTGAGTCCAGCATTAGCGTTAAAATGATTTTTATATGAGCCCAAGAAACCAACTAAAAGGGCAATACGTGCATAACCAATAAATATTTATAGGTGATAAAGCGAGTGTAACTACTTTCTGTAGCTGTAAGAAACTGCGTTAACTAATTTTGCAGTTATTTAACGTCTACATCTGAGTCCAGCATTAGCGTTAAAATGATTTTTATATGAGCCCAAGAAACCAACTAAAAGGGCAATACGGGCATAACCAATAAATATTTATAGGTGATAAAGCGAGTGTAACTACTTTCTGTAGCTGTAAGAAACTGCGTTAACTAATTTTGCAGTTATTTAACGTCTACATCTGAGTCCAGCATTAGCGTTAAAATGATTTTTATATGAGCCCAAGAAACCAACTAAAAGGGCAATACGTGCATAACCAATAAATATTTATGGGTGATAAAGCGAGTGTAACTACTTTCTGTAGCTGTAAGAAACTGCGTTAACTAATTTTGCAGTTATTTAACGTCTACATCTGAGTCCAGCATTCGCGTTAAAATGATTTTTATATAAGCCCAAGAAACCAACTAAAAGGGCAATACGTGCATAACCAATAAATATTTATGGGTGATAAAGCGAGTGTAACTACTTTCTGTAGCTGTAAGAAACTGCGTTAACTAATTTTGCAGTTATTTAACGTCTACATCTGAGTCCAGCATTAGCGTTAAAATGATTTTTATATGAGCCCAAGAAACCAACTAAAAGGGCAATACGTGCATAACCAATAAATATTTATAGGTGATAAAGCGAGTGTAACTACTTTCTGTAGCTGTAAGAAACTGCGTTAACTAATTTTGCAGTTATTTAACGTCTACATCTGAGTCCAGCATTAGCGTTAAAATGATTTTTATATGAGCCCAAGAAACCAACTAAAAGGGCAATACGGGCATAACCAATAAATATTTATAGGTGATAAAGCGAGTGTAACTACTTTCTGTAGCTGTAAGAAACTGCGTTAACTAATTTTGCAGTTATTTAACGTCTACATCTGAGTCCAGCATTAGCGTTAAAATGATTTTTATATGAGCCCAAGAAACCAACTAAAAGGGCAATACGGGCATAACCAATAAATATTTATAGGTGATAAAGCGAGTGTAACTACTTTCTGTAGCTGTAAGAAACTGCGTTAACTAATTTTGCAGTTATTTAACGTCTACATCTGAGTCCAGCATTAGCGTTAAAATGATTTTTATATGAGCCCAAGAAACCAACTAAAAGGGCAATACGGGCATAACCAATAAATATTTATGGGTGATAAATAAAGCGAGTGTAACTTTCTGTAGCTGTAAGAAACTGCGTTAACTAATTTTGCAGTTATTTAACGTCTACATCTGAGTCCAGCATTAGCGTTAAAATGATTTTTATATGAGCCCAAGAAACCAACTAAAAGGGCAATACGGGCATAACCAATAAATATTTATAGGTGATAAAGCGAGTGTAACTACTTTCTGTAGCTGTAAGAAACTGCGTTAACTAATTTTGCAGTTATTTAACGTCTACATCTGAGTCCAGCATTAGCGTTAAAATGATTTTTATATGAGCCCAAGAAACCAACTAAAAGGGCAATACGGGCATAACCAATAAATATTTATAGGTGATAAAGCGAGTGTAACTACTTTCTGTAGCTGTAAGAAACTGCGTTAACTAATTTTGCAGTTATTTAACGTCTACATCTGAGTCCAGCATTAGCGTTAAAATGATTTTTATATGAGCCCAAGAAACCAACTAAAAGGGCAATACGGGCATAACCAATAAATATTTATAGGTGATAAAGCGAGTGTAACTACTTTCTGTAGCTGTAAGAAACTGCGTTAACTAATTTTGCAGTTATTTAACGTCTACATCTGAGTCCAGCATTAGCGTTAAAATGATTTTTATATGAGCCCAAGAAACCAACTAAAAGGGCAATACGGGCATAACCAATAAATATTTATGGGTGATAAAGCGAGTGTAACTCTTTCTGTAGCTGTAAGAAACTGCGTTAACTAATTTTGCAGTTATTTAACGTCTACATCTGAGTCCAGCATTAGCGTTAAAATGATTTTTATATGAGCCCAAGAAACCAACTAAAAGGGCAATACGGGCATAACCAATAAATATTTATAGGTGATAAAGCGAGTGTAACTACTTTCTGTAGCTGTAAGAAACTGCGTTAACTAATTTTGCAGTTATTTAACGTCTACATCTGAGTCCAGCATTAGCGTTAAAATGATTTTTATATGAGCCCAAGAAACCAACTAAAAGGGCAATACGGGCATAACCAATAAATATTTATAGGTGATAAAGCGAGTGTAACTACTTTCTGTAGCTGTAAGAAACTGCGTTAACTAATTTTGCAGTTATTTAACGTCTACATCTGAGTCCAGCATTAGCGTTAAAATGATTTTTATATGAGCCCAAGAAACCAACTAAAAGGGCAATACGGGCATAACCAATAAATATTTATGGGTGATAAATAAAGCGAGTGTAACTTTCTGTAGCTGTAAGAAACTGCGTTAACTAATTTTGCAGTTATTTAACGTCTACATCTGAGTCCAGCATTAGCGTTAAAATGATTTTTATATGAGCCCAAGAAACCAACTAAAAGGGCAATACGGGCATAACCAATAAATATTTATGGGTGATAAATAAAGCGAGTGTAACTTTCTGTAGCTGTAAGAAACTGCGTTAACTAATTTTGCAGTTATTTAACGTCTACATCTGAGTCCAGCATTAGCGTTAAAATGATTTTTATATGAGCCCAAGAAACCAACTAAAAGGGCAATACGGGCATAACCAATAAATATTTATAGGTGATAAAGCGAGTGTAACTACTTTCTGTAGCTGTAAGAAACTGCGTTAACTAATTTTTCAGTTATTTAACGTCTACATCTGAGTCCAGCATTAGCGTTAAAATGATTTTTATATGAGCCCAAGAAACCAACTAAAAGGGCAATACGGGCATAACCAATAAATATTTATAGGTGATAAAGCGAGTGTAACTACTTTCTGTAGCTGTAAGAAACTGCGTTAACTAATTTTGCAGTTATTTAACGTCTACATCTGAGTCCAGCATTAGCGTTAAAATGATTTTTATATGAGCCCAAGAAACCAACTAAAAGGGCAATACGGGCATAACCAATAAATATTTATAGGTGATAAAGCGAGTGTAACTACTTTCTGTAGCTGTAAGAAACTGCGTTAACTAATTTTGCAGTTATTTAACGTCTACATCTGAGTCCAGCATTAGCGTTAAAATGATTTTTATATGAGCCCAAGAAACCAACTAAAAGGGCAATACGGGCATAACCAATAAATATTTATGGGTGATAAATAAAGCGAGTGTAACTTTCTGTAGCTGTAAGAAACTGCGTTAACTAATTTTGCAGTTATTTAACGTCTACATCTGAGTCCAGCATTAGCGTTAAAATGATTTTTATATGAGCCCAAGAAACCAACTAAAAGGGCAATACGGGCATAACCAATAAATATTTATAGGTGATAAAGCGAGTGTAACTACTTTCTGTAGCTGTAAGAAACTGCGTTAACTAATTTTGCAGTTATTTAACGTCTACATCTGAGTCCAGCATTAGCGTTAAAATGATTTTTATATGAGCCCAAAAAACCAACTAAAAGGGCAATACGGGCATAACCAATAAATATTTATAGGTGATAAAGCGAGTGTAACTACTTTCTGTAGCTGTAAGAAACTGCGTTAACTAATTTTGCAGTTATTTAACGTCTACATCTGAGTCCAGCATTAGCGTTAAAATGATTTTTATATGAGCCCAAGAAACCAACTAAAAGGGCAATACGGGCATAACCAATAAATATTTATAGGTGATAAAGCGAGTGTAACTACTTTCTGTAGCTGTAAGAAACTGCGTTAACTAATTTTGCAGTTATTTAACGTCTACATCTGAGTCCAGCATTAGCGTTAAAATGATTTTTATATGAGCCCAAAAAACCAACTAAAAGGGCAATACGGGCATAACCAATAAATATTTATAGGTGATAAAGCGAGTGTAACTACTTTCTGTAGCTGTAAGAAACTGCGTTAACTAATTTTGCAGTTATTTAACGTCTACATCTGAGTCCAGCATTAGCGTTAAAATGATTTTTATATGAGCCCAAGAAACCAACTAAAAGGGCAATACGGGCATAACCAATAAATATTTATGGGTGATAAATAAATCCTTGCATGCGCATTATGTCCAAATGGTCCCTAACGCAAACGAGTCGTTGTGGTTACTGCGTTTGCACGTGCGTTGTTATTCGCTCGCTTTGTGAGGCTTGCCCAGATAGCTTAGTGGTTTGCGTTCGCAATTTAACCGCACATAAACGGTTCGATCCCTAACGCTTGCTTGAATTGTCAAACATCACGATAAGCAAACTATTGGAACATTAATGGAACTACTTTTATACTAACTGCAATGAAACCAGAGAAGCATTAACGATGTAACAGCAAACCGTATGATTAAGCAACGTGGCATATAAACCAAATCGAATCAATGTTTAACAGGTTATATTCTGCAAACAAAATGGCTTTTAGTTTGAACACCTCCAGCCTAAAATGGTCAATTTCGGAAAAAACCCTGACCGAAATTTTGCTATCATTCATGCCAGTGAAAAATATCCATTCAGGACAAAATTTTTTGACAAATTTATTGCCGTTTGTTTGTTTACCTTTGGCGTCGAAATTTTTCAAAAAATAGTATTAGTAAATGTATCATTTTAAAATATACCAATATATAATTGGTCTGATTTTGATACCATTGGGCTCAGCTTATTCGGTGGGAGTTATGGCAATAACCGAAGACACAACTTAAACCTTACTTAGATTTGGCACTTAATTTTCAATACCCTTGTCTTTTTCCTTTGTATGGTAAAAATCCGCAACAACCGGTTAGTTCACCTACAACATAGCCACAAACAATAGAAAATCCTATTCATATTACGACCTAAGAAATGGTGTCGTTTGACTCCAGCTCCTACCACGATCTAGGCGTGACTCAGACGTGAACGCCTATATTGTCTATAATAGAGTATGTAGAAATAGTCAACTATGAGTCAGGAATTGGGTTCGACTTACGTCTTTGGCTGAATATCTTCTAGCACCTAAATGCGTAACCAACCCGTAAAACTCTAAATTAAAAAATATGAAAATTTTAAATGGTCCTTCATTCTCAGAATTCGGCTTTGAAATAATTCAAAACTCAATAAATTGACCAACAAAGCGGAAAATCGAAAAAATGTGAGTTTGGTAAGAAATTCTCCTCATTGACTAATCGCCCATCAGTAGCAAAACTTGCTAGTTTTTATTGCCATAAAACATCTCAAATAACCTACGTATCTGCAAAAATTGACCATAACAACGCAATATTTGCTTTATAACAAGTATCGTGATAATCTATAGTTTGCCCTTCACAGCTAGTCTCTAAACATAAGCAAGCGGATTTCACCGCTTTAATATTTTTTATATTAAAGCACACCGCGCAATAAGCATAATATTATCTATATATTAATACACACCGCGCAACAGACACCTAAGCTGTGTGCTGGTGCTAAAAATTAGCTATTTATGCGTCGTTCACAGAGGTCTGCGTGCACGAAGAGCACACCGTAAGCTATTGCAAAGACGATATATTTTCGTTTTATTATTTGGGTGTACTAACATCAAACGTTATTGCAACATCAATATATATGCGCAACGCTATTGTTGGAACCAAAAATAGAAAACATTACACTCTGCAATAATAAAACGAAAATATATCGTCTTTGCAAAAGCTTACGGTGTGCTCTTCGTGCACGCAGATCTCTGTGAACGACGCATTAGGTAAACATTATGCACACTATATATGATAGCCCAAATCAGACCAGCTAAACCAACCTTAGTCTCCACCACTCCCAAGAATTTTAACTATCAAGCAACGTTCCAATAATTCTAAGGAAAAATTGGGAATGGAAAGATTTTTGGTACTCCTCGCCAGGTCCATTGACCCTGTAAACCAACAGACCTTACATATTTATGATTTGTCTCCATTAGTTTTTTGCGTGGAAGAGTGGGAAATTGTGGGAAGTTATATACGGCGCCAAAAGTTAACGTAAAATAGCTAAATATTTTCGATAAAATAGCCCAAGAACGAGAATAATTCAATATGCTTTGAGTAAAATGCTAAATAAATTTATTCACCTAAATGCCAGGAAGGTACGTTAGCCTTATGTACTCAAGTTTACATAAATCAAAATTATATACATTGTTGTTCCATTATGCTATACCTATAGATTAAATTTTTATTAAATATTAATCTGGCTTCTCCAAATAATAGGGAAGGGACCCCAGGCTCCCCAGTTTATGGTCCCCATCAAAATTTTGGTGTCTCCAGGTACATTCCTGGGCGGCTAAAAAATTGGCCAATTTTGATTTGTTGGACTAAAAAATAAACCAAATTTTCACTGTTTTGGCTAAAAAATCTCAAAAATTTTTCCTGTGGAGCCAAAAGTAGCTTAAGTTTTGCCTTGTTATATCATTGCTATCAGTCGTTAAATTACACATATACGCGTTTTTCTAACAGTTGTATTATTTCATCGATCTGGTCTGACTTCCACTGTTAAACTGGGGGAGGGTGTGGGAGAATCGTCGCCAGATATTTCCAGCTACCCCCAGGTTCTGAACCCAGTTCATGGCCCATGCATAATTTGGAGAAGCCAGTGAAAGCTGCAACAGTTATAATATTTGCCCATTTTCCAGAATCCAACCAATTCGTTCTGTAGTGGGTCATAGTTCGGATAACATCAGGCAGTTTGGCAGAGCAATTTTAACAGGTTTTTAATTCTGAGTGCATTCCAATGGCACAGAACGACCCCAAGGAGACTCAAATGCTTTAACTGGTTGTGTAGATATGGCCGTTTTCGTGTTCTGATCTCATGGGTCCATTTAAAAACATTCTACCTAATCCTACAACGTATGTAAAACTACAATAACGTATAATCTACAGCTGCATATAGCTTATTTAGCCTGCGCATAGCTTATCACGAAGACCCGTATGCTGCCAATAGTTATGAAGATATGGCCGATGTCGCGTTTCTGGTGTGATGTGTCTATTTTAAAACCACTTTTTACCTAATCCTACATGATAGGTAACTGTCGCAATAACAGTTTATGCACATGCAGTTGCATAAAGTTTCTCTCGTTCTATGAAATGAGCCCAAGAACACCTTTATGTTTTCAATTCATAGAAATCTTGGTCATCTTCGTGTATGTATCTCGAGTCTCGAGGACTCATTTTAAAACCCTCTTTTAAAGGATACGTTTGAGCCATCAGGCAAGACGATCGGACGTTGCAAATTGTAGTTATACCACAAGTAAAGTGATTCGAAGCAAATTAATTTGAATGACTCACATGTATAGAACTTTAAAGTTCCACCTGTTCAACACAAAAGTCAACTCTATATAACTCACAAGATGTAAAATCATAAATATATCGGCATTCGTAAGACTACAACCGGTTAAACAATAAATTGTTAATACTAAGACATGTAAACAATCCGTAAATTGATAGTCTAAAATTTCACATCACTATAAGAATTCTTCGTTAACATTCAGAATTCAGTAAATCTAGAACTTTAACGTTCCACCTGTTCAACACAAAAGTCAGCTCTATATAACTCACAAGATGTAAAATCATAAATATATCGGTATTCGTCAAAGACTACAACCGGTTAGACAATAAATTGTTAATACTAAGCTTTGAGACTCGAGGCACATTGCGAATAGTTAGAGATATTCGAGTGCCCCTAGCTAAAGTAGATCCGGGAATTGCCCGGGTTTTATCAGCACACAGCGGTAGATTCCAAATACTGGACGAAGTAAGCGTATCTTCGGTGGTATCACACGAAATTCCATGTAAGAAAGCAGTATAAAGCTTGTTAGTTAATACTATTAAACTTCGGCGCTCCAACAGCAACGAACCAACATAGCGTGACGCTAATGAAACATCAGAACCCTGTAAATTAAACCAAAAAATGTAAATTGAAAAAATATTATGACATCGAAATCAAAAGCGATGTAATCCTTTAGGTCTTACGTCTACTGTAAACACTGCACGGGCAGTGAAAGCTTGCAAAAAATAAAAATTTGCAGCATAAGACGCTAACACACGTCATCAATGCTATAATATGACTTCATATAAATTTTACGAGGATGAACAGGACGTCTTAAATCATGCACATTTCATTCTAAACATTCTGTTGCATACCCTACAACATAACAACCTGGCAAAGTGAAAACGCTAGGTTCAAAAATTTGTGGGTGCGTCAAAATTTCATAGACCCAGTAATTTTCTGCGAACCTATCTTACAATATAGTAATAACCCAATAATTTGAATATATGTGGGTGCTAATAAATTTTACGCACCCAAACAATTTTCCTGGTGCAATCAAGACCCAGTAATTTAAATATTTGTAAGACAAATTTTGTCTTCTCTTCAGTTTTAAAGCGAACCGTCTATTCAGGTAATAGTTTAGCCAGTCGGTAGCTTTTTATCCTGAACTACCGAACCTAAAGATAGGAAACTGCACAACCATGTTTTATATTTATATTTGGTGCAAGTAAACTATCGTTTTTGGCGCTTTAAAACAAATTTAATGTAAAAGATATCCACCAGCCATAAAATAGCAAAGATGTCAAATTTACAACACGACAAAGAAGCTGTTACGCATTTCATTTTGCCGTCACCGTGATATTTTAAACATTGCAAGATTCAAAATTTGGCCTTAAATCCGTATACTAAATGCACTAGTTAATAGTAGAGTAGCTCCACTTGGAGAACGCAGGTGGAATATATAGAGGTAGAGAGCGCTAAGCGTTAAAATGAATATGGTACAGCTTCATCACTCTCGGCAACTCAACAACACTATAGAAGCATTCTCTGTAATGGTCAATGTACAACAAAAATGAATATTTTAAAGCAATGCGGCCATGGATTCGTGTTTGAACCAATAAAACAAACGTGTTTACGGGATTAAATAATTTTATAACTCCATGGTTTGTCAACAACCAAGAGACCCGTTTAATCAAAAATGCTGATAATTTTCTTTCTGGGGTATTGCTTAAACTATAGTATATAGCGCGCTCTATTCGGCCGCTCCGTTTCTTCAGAGGAAATTTTGAGCTCCTAAAATTTCAGAAATTCTTCCATTACGATCTCCCCTTAACTCAATGGACATTCGACACCTATGCCTTAAGATATATATAACTGCTTTAGAGGAGATATTGTAAGCATATACAAACCCCAGTGATGTACCTGATCGTCCAAGCCAACTCCAGTAGCACATGAACCGATATGCCGGTAGAAATCCAAGACTCCGTGCGAACCAAGGGTTAGAGTTGTAATAATAGGATGAAATAACGGACCGTCTTCGTGAGGCTGGAATAGTATACACTGGCACAAAACTGATCACACGCAGGAATATCAACGCGCATTTTTGCAAAAATTATGGTATACCAATGTAGTGAAAGGCATTAGATCTACTTTTGATTAATGACATAAGCCTTTGTCTTAGTTATTTGCTAATTTGCGTAATCCTAGTTTTGTAGCGAAGTCAACAAACAACACGCAAAATTTACAATATACATCGCTATGAAACGGGGCGGTATGCATTGTCTAGGCTCGGCGAGGCGACTATTCTGAGGTTTCAGGTATAGGTTTTTAAACCACCCAGCGAGAGAAAAGCAATTGCTGATTCACAGAATAATGGGCCCATCTGCTCGAAAAAATCTGTTACATACGACATGTCGTATGTAACCAATGTTACATACGACATGTCGTATGTAACCAGTGTTACATATGACATGTCGTACGTAACCAGTGTTACATACAACATGTCGCACGTAGCCACATACAACATGTCGTATGTAACATTGATACATAGAACTCTACGAAACCCTACATTGATATTGGTGCCCCCGTCCAGTTTGATTTTGGCGCCCCCCACTTGTTTGATATTGGTGCACTGCTCCATTTTGATATTTGTCCCCCTCCAGTTTGATATTGGCACCCCCCCAGTTTAATATTGGTGCACCGCTCCATTTTGATATTGGTGCCCTCTCCAGTATGATATTGGTGCCCCCGTCCAGTTTGATATTGGTGCCCCCCTCCAGTTTGCTATTGGTTCACCATCCAGTTTGATATCGCCCCCTCCCCCAGTTTGATATTGGTGCGACCTCCAGTTTAATATTGGTGCACCGCTTCATTTTGATATTTGTCCCCCTCCAGTTTGATATTGGTACCCCCTCCAGTTTGATATTGGTACCCCCTCCAGTTTGATATTGGTACCCCTCCATTTTGATATTGGTACCCTCCAGTTTAATGTTGGTGCCCCCTCCAGTTTGATATTGGTTCACCCTCCAGTTTGATATCGCCCCCTCCCCCAATTTGATATTGGTGTCCCTCCAGTTTGATATTGGTACCCCAAGCAGTTTGATAGTGATGCGTCAAACTGGAGTGGGCACCAATATCAAACTGGAGGAGCATTAGTATCAAACTGGAGGGGGCACCAGTATCAAACTGGACGGGGGAACCACTATCATACTGGAGAGGGCACCAATATCAAAATGGAGCGGTGCACCAATATTAAACTGGAGGGGGGCGTCAATATCAAACTGGAGGTGGCACCCAAATCAAACTGGAGGGGAAGGGCACCAATATCAAACTGGGGTACCAAAACCAAACTATAGGGGGTACCAATATCAAGCTGGAGGGGGCACCAATATCAAGCTGGAGGGGGCACCAATATCAAGCTGAAGGGGGCACCAATATCACACTGGAGGGGGCACTAATATCAAACTGGAGGGGCACCAATATCAAAATGTAGGGGCATAATATCAAACTGGAGGGGGCACCAATATCAAACTGGAGGGGAACACCAATATAAAACTGGAGGTGGCACCAAAATCAAACTGGAGGGGGAGGGCCAATATCAACTGTAGGGGGCACCAATAGCAAGCTGGAGAGGGCACCAATATCAAACTGGACGGTGGCATCAACATCAAACTGGAGTAGAGTTTCGCAGAGTTCTATGTGCCAGTGTTATATACGACATGTCGTATGAAACTGGTTACGTACGACAAGTCGTATGTAACAAAAATTTTCGAGTAGATGGGCGCATTATTCTGTGAATCAGCAACAAATACGCGACAGTCATTTCACAAAGCTCTAAACTAATGTTTTTAATTTATTTGCGACCTGATTACTATCTACAGTGATCAAAAAGATGTAGCCTTTCGAACGTAAGAAACCACCACTTACAGAAAAAATTATAATTCGAAAAATCATTTTTCATGTTATATGTGCACAGGTGTGCGTACTTGCAGCATACCACACAAACACCATTGGTTTTATCGTACTCAACAACCTCTAAAACAGTTAGAGACAGTCGTTCTACTCGTCCACTAATTCGAAAAATATTAAGATCTGACTGCTTGTTTGGCTCCTCCAAACTACAAAAATTAGATCTGGGAGCATAAGTCCCCAGCTCGTAATTTGCGAATTGAAAATATCGCCCAACCTCCCACAATTCATATGGGCGTCCCTCAATCAAAATGAGGATCAATTAAGCACGCTAACTGTAAGAAAACGTAAAATTACTGTAATTCAAGATGTGACTACGGATATCTAACTAGTAACCCTATCGAGATTACAGTGCGTAGTGAAGCATAGGTAGTCCGACGCCTTTTGCGTGCACAGCCAATCAGCTTTCTATAGCGTGCGTCGATATGCTATATGTGGATATCATACAATACCGCACAAGTTAGAACAAAACTAACACCGACAATAATTTTCCCATGCCCGATAACTCCCTATCAGCCTCTCAGGACGTCACAATAAAATCAGGAACTTGGGGTCGATGAACTATGGGGGCGCCTTACCCCCGTACCCATGGCTCTCAGAGTAAAATAAACGCCGGCAATGAGTTTCCTATGCCCGGAATCCAGAAGTAAAACTTTTCAACCGCCCAGGACGTCAGAACAAATTTTTGAATTTTGGGTCGAAGAACCACGAAGGTGCCATACCTAATGCGCAAGCAAACTTAAGGTGACCCAGCCAACCATCTTATTTTGTATTTTTGGATAAAACTTGGTACGGAACGCTTTTTGATCAATTGAAATTCGGCGTAAATCTGTTCGCGAACACAGCGCTCGCGATCGAAATGTAACCATTTTGTGTTCGCGAAAATTGAAGCAAAATTTTTGAGAACGAAAATTTGTCGATTTGATTGTGACGTTACTTTTGCATTAAATTTGTTCGCGAACACTGTATAATTCAAATTAAAATGATAATGTATTAGGGAACAGAAGTTCTGAAAACTGAAATAGCCGAAATTCTGTTCGTACACAAGGTCTAATTTCTGGCACTTGAATTTGATTATGCCGATTAGTGAAAAACCGAATGAAATTACGCCTGTTTTCCATAACAAGAGTTTGCAATTCGATATCGGTAATGACAGAATAGGATGGTTGGCGGGGTCACCTTAAGTTTACTCACGCATAAGACCCCATGAACCGGAGCCTTAATCGAAAAACAAAAAAGAGGCATCGGCACTTACCATTTCACTATGAAATAAAACCAACCAGAGAAAAATTCTAAAGTTATGAGAAAAATAACCTTGCTTCCGTGAAAGGTTTTAAAATGGGGTGAAAAACATACACATTTTAACACATGACTCCGGAACCAGACCCCAAATCAAAAAAGCTCAGGAACGTACACGGTAAACCGACTATGGTGGTTCGAACGAGCCCAAGATCATGAAAATCGGTTAAATAATTCCCGAGTTAAGGCCACACACAGACGGAATTTATAAGGTTTCACCATGCAACACAAAACCTCCACTACGTTACACTACGTCCTAATTATACGTTGGCCCTTCGTATTAACTTCAAACAGAAAAAACAAAATTGTGCAAAGCAGCGAACAACATTGAGAACATACCATTATACCTTGACCCGGTAGATATTCGTTAATTAGAACATGATTCGGTTTGCGATCATGGGGAAATATTCCCAAAGCAGAAATTTTCTCGATAACAACTTGGAGCCACTATAAATGAAAAATACAAAAAAAATGAAGGTGTAAAATTAGGACTTAATCATCTGAAACTAAGCGTCAAGTAAATTGTGTTACGATAAAAGAAAATCCGCCGAGAGGAACAAACTATTGCAAAAGTAGCAAACAATACATATGACAGGACTCGTAGCGAGATGTTCATGAGGCACCACTGTACCTCAGTTTCTTGTAATAACAGGCTTTGCGTTCCAAAGACAAAAAAAACATAAAACGAAACCTTATTGATTTGACAACACAAATTCTATATGATTAAAAGCGACAGTTTATGTTGCACTTGTGCGTCCCATTTGCTTGAAAGAGGCGTTGCGCCACGGAGACAAAATGAACTCCCACTCTTAAAGATAGAACTCGGGCGTTTTTGGCATTGGAAAAATTCATACTATTACAAAATCTCAAATTTACGAAACTCGATTTCGAACCATCAGTGATGCTGCGGGTATTACGGTAGAAGCGTCTGCTCATTTAGTACGTGACCAGGTTTTAACTACGCTTGCAAGTTACAGTCAAAACCTAATAAGCATGGCCAGCAGAAAGCATTAAGCCCATGCACGCTTCGTCTAAATTTTCATTCAATCTATAAAATAACTAAAACAAGTGTTTTCTGCACATCATTAAGTGAGTACGAATGCACAATTATAGTTGCAAAATCAACCGTGTCCACAAACTGTAAATAAAATTTCGTTTTCAAATGCCTATAAGACATAATTAAGAAGGGTTTCGAAAACCCGTAACGTGAGTAAAATAGGTAACACTAGAGTACGTATGAAATTAGGCAGAGATCAATATTAAAGATGAATACTGCAACAAATTGCATAAACTTTCAAAACAATATAGGTTTCAGGAATGCATATAGTTATAACCGGGTTTATTGTGTTCACTTTCAACATTTTCTTATATAGTATATTTCAGTTGAACATGATTTATTTCCAAGTTCGAATGATTCGTTCGAAGTAATATCTTTAGTTCCGTGGTGAAATTTAGAATTCGGGTACTTTTATTTATCTATGGTTCATTTTTAATGGACGAACACGTTACAACGAAACACAATTAGTCCAATTTAAGAGGTATACGGAGGTACCTAGGTACTAGAAATACCGTTCACAAAGTCACTAGAGTACCCAATTTGATTTTTAGTTCAAAGGTCGCTAACTAGCAAGCTTGGGCCAAAAAAACTGGAACTAAATACCTAAATACGGCCAAAATCACATAAATCACAAGCACCTATAGGAATGTTGCACTTAAATATTTTATGGGATAGCCGAAATTATACAAGACACCATATCCAAAATGTATATATGTAGTGTTTCAATTTTCAAAATATCTCAGTCAATTTTAACGTATTCTACGAGTAAATACGAAACAATACACCATTGCTGTTTCGAAACACGTTGAGTGGTACCAAATGTAACACCATCAGACAATATCATTGACATGTTAGTGCTTGACGGAAAAAGATTTAAGTCGAAATCTAAAATGACTAATTAATGAAATCGGCGGTTTTAATGTATCTTAAGAACCGATGACCGGATCCGGTCGTGATAGAGACCGTTCCACGAGACCTTGATACCAAAATCACCCATGTAAACCTACTTACTAGGTCACTAGGGCCAAAACTCCTATTTCTAAACCTTCATCAAAACTACAAAACTATAATAATAGTGTCTTCTCGTGAAACATTACATATTTAGCATACATCATTGCTTGATTGTGAGATATCCAAATACTAAGATATCGCTATAGCTTAGAATACAAGTACAACTTTTATCTATACATACGTCCTCTCGCCTCAATAATATTTAGATCCACTCTTTAAACTGAATTTTGTAGAAATACACTGATAATTACAAGCTCTTTATCAAAAACAAGACTTTCACCATTATGCCTTTATTCGGAAGAAAATTGTAGAACCTTGTCGAGCACAACGTATACGTACAATAGAAATACTGTAAGGAACAGAAGTAAGTGCAAAATAATATGTTCGATTTCGATTGTTTTCGAATTCCGCGCAGTAAGATAAATTTCAAAATTTTAAAAATTGTACACGCGGGTTTTCTATGTTGCTGATCACGAAAATGACATTCCTGAAGCTCTAAAACTTGGCCGTATAGGCTAATTAATTAATTAGCTAATTTGTTAATTTTATGCAAATTTTAAAATCACCTTAAAATTGCTAATTTTTTGCGCTGGGGGTTTTCGCTGTCACTGATTATGGATATATGGCTTTAAAGCTCTATGATTTCACCTGGACGCTAATTAGTTAATTAATTAGCTAATTAGTTGATATTGCTAATTAATTAATTTTTAGCTAACTTTTTGTATGGTAGGATTTGACATCAATTATGTAAACGTGATACTTATTATAAATTTATTAAATGTGTAGTTGAAATACATGCGTATGATATAAGATATCAAATACCTTGCCAAGTGCTCCGCTCACTTTTTGTAATTTATTACATTATTTTACTAATACATAGTCAGTATAGATATATCTCAGCTTCGCCAAACCTACCTTGGGGGTGCAATTCTACCAGCAATTTAAACCGGAAAACTATTAAATACATACGGCACACTGCCGGTATCCCCTGAATGACGCTATAGCTGATGTTTGGATATCAAAACCTTTGAGTATTCTTTCGGCCGACTAGACGTCTTTATTACTATTATCATCAGGGGTGACCGGTTCTAGGATAACCAATGAATCAGTAAAATTTTAACGTGACCAGCCAAATAACTATGACGTCAGTGGCTACATCACCCTACACTAGCTGAAAATAAAAACTAGTATTTTATAAAAACAGTTCGTAAAGCGGCAGACATTCGCTCAGTTACAATCATTAGCTCATTGCGCCTGCACAGACGAGACCAGAGCACAATAACTTCGCTGATAAACGAAATTGTGAACCCGAAGCTAGTCATCACTGTTTTGTTTGTTGCTTGAGATTGCACAAATGTGGAAACTGATATGAAACCATAAATGTTCCTTCGTCACCGCATTGCCATAAGCTATTGCATCTGATTTCGCAAGAATCTGCGGCTCTTAACCTGTGTTGCGTTACTGAAACACGGATGATCGAAAGAGTGTACTAGTATAGTAGCCAAATTCTTGAATGCAACATTAGTTATACCATTAGTATCTACACATAAAAGTATTTACTTACGTCAGGAATGTTGTTGTCCGGTATTAATCCTTTCTTTCCAAGAACGCCTCCTATAACAAATGCAATACTTTATATAAGATGTGTACAATGTAAAATATAATGGGCCATTTGTATGCCGGATATCGTTTGGTATGTTTAAAGCAATCTTTGAAAACAATATTCAGCACTGTTCCGGTGTTTTGCGATTTCTCGATGTTGATTTCTACCAATAAAGTATTGGCTAAAAAGTTTCGTCTAATATTTGAGGCACCCAAGAGTGCACTAGAAAAATTAAATTATAATGTTCGGCCATATTCATGTTTCAATATAAATCCAGTTGCAATTTGCAGTCTACCCTAAGGTATTTGGGGCACATCGTAGGATTCGATGAAGGCGTATCAGCTATTACCCTGGTTTATTGAGGGATACAATCTACCAAGACGTCATCAGCTTACGAAATTTACATTCCAGTTACCTTCAAACGATCGTTTAGTGGAGTCCGGTTTACCGGGATAAGGAAAATATTGAAGGAGATAGACGGCAATGAAGTAAGACGCGAATTATCAGGACTAAACCTAACTGTAACCTGTTCCCAACCCCTGAGAGTATAGAGGACAACGGACATTACTACGGACAGACTAAAGTATGCGTGGCTGATTGACATTGCCATGTCGACATCGGTCGTGATAATTGAATGGCGCCTAATGATGAATGATCCGCAAGACATTAGGGGTACCCGATGCCGACAAAGCGTTTCAGTAGACTAGCTTTCAAACGTCTTTAAGGGTAATCCGAAAAACACCACATCGTCGAATAGTGTTGCATACATAAGTATGACTGAGTGTCATACTGTTACAATTCTTTCAATTATACACTCCTGCTGCAGCTCATCGGAGTATCAGAACCCATAATAGATACCAGTATTTTGCAAACGATACTGAAACGGAACGTGCGTGTTTTTATCTCCGGCTGTCATTGAACAGGCTTGTGTTTTATGTATAAAGCACCATAAAACTCAACCCCCCCCTGAAGCTTCAAAAGTCTGGTTAGTATTTAAATAACACCGTCATCATATTCTGCATGTCAAAAAACCTACAATAACTTAATAAAGGTGTAATAACAACATATAACCAAAACGAGACAACAACTAAAATCTTTCGGTAAATCGAATTTGCTGAAAGACGACTATAAAACCCTGATACGATATGGTAAACTTTCACATCATCGTATCCAAATACTAATCCTGCCAACTAAATACTCAAACAACTGAAGACAGAATATATTCTAGAAATCGGGCCGCCAACCCTAAAGCCATTGAAAAGGGATGAAATATTGGGGCTATACTCTAGATAATTAAGCCACAGTATTCAGTATGGTTTATAGCTTTAGGCCATAAGCACGCGAAAATAAGAGGAAATTTAAAAAAAATGGTATTTCTGAAAAAGGATCGACGACAATATTCGGGCCTACAGGGGTCGAGGGAGTGATCCTACAAAAAAGTGTTGCTCAGGAAATTATTGTAAACTTGGTGAGTTGATTCTGAATAGTAGACAGCTTCGATTTACGGCTACTGTGACCCGGAAGATAGGGGCGAAGTTCTTAGCGGTCAACTAAAAAGCACATCATCATCACTTTTGCGATTAAACAAAAATCTTGCCGAAATCATTGCTCTGAAAGATGAGTAGCTGTGACACCGATGGACAAAAATGAAATTTTCTTGGTTTTGTTCCTAGCACTCTCAGTTGAAATTGCAATGGCATCACGCACTTCATTTCGACAGAAATAACATTAATTATTGCCATTTTTACAGCATTGTCACTTTTAAGTAACATCGATATATACATTTTACAGTAATATTTATTTATGAAGAAAAATCATAAAAAAATAATGAATTTTTAAACGATTTTGAAATTAGACTAAAAGTAAGAAATTGTATGAAAACAATTCGTTTACATGTTGGGGATTTTGTGGCGTAAATTTTCCAACTTCGCCGTTTCTCAAAATATGTTTGAAATCTTTGGCAAATAAGTGCAGACATTTAATGTGTACCAATTATATACTGATATGACAACACACTTCTTGGTGAGGAAGACGCAGAAATTACTTTGTCGAAAATCCATACATCCATATACAGACTACGGAGCCGTTGGCGGCTATTGGCTAGATACTAGTGTGCAATTCTTTATCCTTCTATTTGTTAGGTAAAATCACGGCATATATCTGCAAACCCTCCCTATACCGACAAAGAACGGACCAATTAATTATGTTCGATTGTTCGTCCTTGTGGTAAATTCTACGAGTCAAAAATAAGCTGAATGAAATCTAATTTTGTTTGAGAAGATTATACTCCCATATGCAGAGTGAATAGCCGTAATATTTTCCTTGACAATATTAAAATACGCGCGACATCCTTGACATTGAAATCCATCACAAACATTTTATAACACAATAAATAAATGGCTAATTGCACATCTAACCACAATTCCGTCTTCTGTGCCCTTCGAATTGAAGATACACACCCATGAAGAGTTTTGTATCACACCTTATGACCGACTTCAACAAACTCATTTCACCGCTAACCACCACCTTCAAAAAATGTTTGAGAACACTCCCAAGAAAACTCGTCGACATCAAATCTGGAGAGTAAGTGAGCGAGTTGATAGGACAGCTGCAACCAAGCCAAAGTGTTTGTCCTACCTATTCCGCTTACCCATTATCCAAGAAAGCACTCCGACTTGCAGTAAGAACATCTTGTTAATACTAAGACGCAGAGAAAAGAATGTCAGAAGTTGTCTTTGAAGAATTTCAAACATCGTTAATCAGTAACAGTCTGGTCACGGGAAAAACGAGCCAATAATGCAACCAGACCATACCTTTATCATCCATAACACTGCGAGTGTTTTGCATCGCTTAATCTGTCGTATGTATCGGATTGTTTTCCATAAAGTAAATACGGTTGTGTTTATCCACATGGAAGTTGAGCATAAATACGCATTCATCTTATCAAAACATACGATCGGCTATTTCGGAATCGCATGTCGATTCTTTTGATCCAGATTTCGCTAAATTCGACCATGACCAAAATGAATTTTTTCTGAAACAGCTCATCGAGGTGAGTCGAATGGTTCGAAAACTGGAGTTGTATCTCTAAAATTGACTAATTTCGGGCTGGGGCGGACGAATTGGAAAGACACATGAAACTTTTACGGTTAAGCATGAGACACACTGTTTACAATGAAGACTTCGATTCAACTGTATTCTGTTTCAGCAAATCTAATTCTACACTTTGGAATATATGGAAATTCGTTTTAGCTGTTTACACATCAAATACTATGCACAACTTACAAACGAACCCCAGTTCTGAAGACGACGATGTGATAAATTTTCCCATTTGGGTTTAGGGCAGCTCAATACGTTATCGATCAGGCTATCTTCTTCGTCTTGTGTAATAAAATCCGTGCAATAAAATGCGGTTTGTGGAGCCTAAATAATATAGAACGAATTAAAAGTATGAGCAAGAATAATTTCTACTACACCAAGATACTCAATGAAACTGAAGAGTTCTAATATATAAATAATATTCTTATATATACGTATATATTATTTAGAATGGAAAACACAAACGAGCCAGATTGGGTCAAAGTTATAGTCAATCCGAGCAACTTAGGGGCGTCTAGCTTGCATCAAATATACTACACATAGAGCAGCCCAGAATTTACGGCATGTATGTGGATGCACGCCATGTATCTGCTTGCATGTGACGGCCCAAAAACTCACAAAACTGGATCCAGCAGTAACTGCAAACTGCAAAAAAGTAGGTTTAGACGACAAACAACATAGCCTACTTCTATTTCGCCAAAAACGTAAAAAGTTTACATTAGATATAGTACAACTAAACATAAAACATAGCGTTTCACAATAAATATAATTTCTAATTTTTAGTCATATTTCATACACGAAAATATTTGCAATACATAGTAGCAATGGCCTATTCGTGACCGTAGTGTCCAATTGTTAGCGATGATTCCAAATCGTATGGAATTTAATGTTGACTTTAATGAAGTGGCAAGTGGACGTTTAATCAGAATGCGTACAAGCCACAAAAATGCTCTGATTGTTGCTGTATATATCCAAAAACGCACAATAACAAATCAACCTCCAAAAGTTCAACAGCTTTAAGTAAAATTATCATAGCACATTAGATGCATACATATCGGTTATAAAATTTCTTTGATCCAGAGGTATACCGAATAACAACAAATTCTCTCGACTAGAGCTATCCAATGAAAATAAATTTAGCTATAAATTTCCAACAATACGTTAACCCAGGACCAAAAACAATTTTTTAGAGATCTCCGGGACAAGAATTCTATAAATTTAGGTTCAGTTCTCAGAGAACGCACAAATTCTTTGTTTGCAACAGGGATTCGTGGGTTCTCAAAGGGAACCCACGATTAGTCCTAAAAAAGTTTGTTAAAAGTAAGGTCGATAATTCGTGGAGACAGAGCCAGATGCACCAAACTTAATGACTAACTGAACCGAAATCGGAAGAGAAAGGCAATAAGAAATGTGTTTTGCTAGCATGCATAAGCGGCTCTGTTTGGAGTGCCTCGCTGAGCTGGTCAGGGCTCAGTAACTGTGCTTGCAATATGAATACGGTGATACCGACATTATTTCTCGTAAATTTCATGAGCAACTCGGGCGAGAGAATAAGTTCTACTCTAGAAACAACAATGCAACAAACAAGCAATAACATAACTGCAACAAAACACAATGGAATAAACCCAGCGTTCATTCAGCAAAACAAGCTCATTTTTATAGATTCGTTTATTTAATATTTTGAACCTCACACAGTGGAAAAGCAAAAATATAATATGATACATGCCTTTTAGGTTCACTTGTATGTTAGTGCGCATGCGATTTACCGTTTCCCGAGTTCACATCAATTATTCGATATTCGAAGACTTTTACTCTCTGTTCTAATAATTCGAAGGATTCGGCACATCTCTACTTTAATCAAGGCATAGTGAAGTTATTATTAAAGTCAAAGGTAATTTTATATCATATTATACAGCATTTGAAATACGAAAGTTCAAGCTTATCAGCTTTATGTATAACAATTTCCCCACTATTAATCAGTAAAATAGCTACAAATTTGGTATTACAAACCCTATAAATTCCACCATTACAGTAATAAAACTTAATATACGTCCATATAAGTTTAAAAATAAATTGGAAATATGCTATGCTCGAAGTTAAAATAAAAACGACATTAAGCATATTGGATTAAGCACTACGCAGTTTCCACGTTAAAAAGTGTCAGATTATTCTTTACCTGATGAACTAACCGCGAATCCATTACACTGCCACTTAAAATTACTGATATAACATCATAGTTGAAATATATAAATAATGTATATACATATATCTAAGGAAAATCTAAACTATCCGGGCCATTGTACGATACTACTTGCCAGCCACACTATTGTATACCAAGGTCGTTAGATTGCAATTTGACTCATTATCGTCAAAGTATTCCACGCGCCCATAGGAGGATGTTGCCTTAGGGGTGCAAATATGGCTTACGGGATAGGGTTATGGACATCTATGAGCCACATCCATCTTAGTAAGAGCGAACGTACATTTTCTGATAGCGTAAACCGATTTGAAACTTATAAGTGGGAACATTTTGGCATAATTATTAAGAAATCGAAATCTATAAACAGTAAAAGTTCAGCACGCACAAATGGATCCTGGTCATGCCAAACTATCAAGAAGACGCTAGGTTGTGGAAGCTCAAAATAATGGTACCCGACCAACTTAATGTATATTCATGTAAAAACACCTAAGGTAGTAAAAAAAGCTCTTTAAACATGATACTACAGGTGGTTATAGATACACGAATATATAAATATAGATTCAAATATATTGATATGGTAAGTTGACAAATCCACTAAACCTTTATCTTGTAAACCTGTTGAAGACCAGGAATGCCAATAGATTGGTTTCGGAATTGCGACTATCTGTGTGTGTTTTTGGGTACATGAATCGACCCAGACTCAAAATTTGTAATCAGATCCAGTTATTTTGCAATCGGAGCCAAACTGGATCCAGTATAATTTCGTCGTTAATTTTCTTTTAAACCAACATTCTGACAAAGTTATCTGTCGAAATAAGCTTTTCAACTCCAATAATTTTCCCTTTTCCTTCGTAATTTCCCAAATTTTTACTTTTGAAGAAAACCTGACCACTACAGACACACTGCAGTCTCACTACCCAAACGAACAACGACCGCTATTGCTATACGCTGGCGCCGATTTTACCGCTAACTGTATTTGCGCCTCTCTTGACCTCGACTATGAATCTAACATATTTTCAACCAAAAATGTGATAAAAATACTTTAGCATACAGCAAGTAATTAAGGCAAGCGATATTAAATTTATGCCGATTTCAGCTCTCAATATAATAACCACATATTTTTAGCACCGAGTCCACCACCATTATTGAAACATAGTGAGCTAAGCGAGAGGAAATTCCATTGACAACGTTAGGAGAAAATGGTGAAAAAGGTCTATCGGCTTATCTCACAACTCACATCGTCTGTATTGATTTCGATAAAATTTTTCTTTAATGAATGCTAGTGTAATATCGACGCAACGCTGCTGCACTGAAATGTTCTCGGTTTGCACCGGATCGGGCTTGGTTTGCGCCGATTGTTAGTTCGAATTGTTCATTGTTATTGCTCATGCTCGGTGGTAGTTGTTGCTCTTCTTTTTTTGATTCGGGTACGCTTGAGTCAAGTTCTTGCATTGTATCTTCGATTTCTTTTGTTGTGCTAGGGTTTGTTGCCATTTTTTGCCATTTCGTTTGGTGATGGTATTCCGTTTTCGACGTACTTTGCTTTTGTCGTCGCTTCTTTATGAGTTGTTGCGTTAGGTGTTGTTCTCTGAAGTGGCATTTCATACTTTAAATTTTAGATAGGACTTGCGTAAACTTCCTGGTTATGAGGTCTAATAGTTCCTATTACGATATAAATAACTTCTATTTTGGCTTCTGCCGTATTTAGGATTGGGGTTAATTTTTGGTTTTCAAAAATACTGACCACATTTTATTTTATTTTTGCTGTTCCCAACTTTTAAACGACATCGTGGTCCGCTCGTAGTAAAATTTTGAGCGCAGTTCTTAATAGCACCAAAAAGAGTTCCACTATTCTTCTGGAAAAAATTACCAACAGTAACATCAAAATTCCCACTAACGCCTGTGATATCATTCTGGATTTTGTTAGAATATTCCCGTGAAAACATAAAATTTCCTAATAAAGCCCCCAAAAAAATTTATGGTTATTAATTTTAAACATAAAATTTTCGACCAACTAAGATTAGGCAAGGTGTTTAATAGTTCTGATATTTGAGCGTGTTTACCCACTGAAATTACTACCAACGATAATTATTATAAACTATTTACTCCTCGTATATCCTTCAAATATAACGCCCCATGCGCTCTAGAATCTTTAACTACAGACAAATAGCTTTAAATTGTAACCGTTCGGACCTTTAAATTGTAACCTTGCCACTGCTACATCAATCTTGATATTGTTGACAATTTGTAAACTATTGTGACAAACTGAAGCGATGAAACTCTTAAACAATAGTCCGACCAGTCAATTAAAAAATTCAGTGCTTCACTAAACCATATTTACTCTAATTTACCCATGACTCAGTATTACCTTAAACTAGACGAAAACTCGAATTTAACACTCTCCATTATCCAAAAAAAACTATAATTATTCCAACTGACAAGGCTAATCAAATTCATGCTTTTATCTGTAAAAGATTTTATATAGATCAAGTTCATAAAGAACTTAATATAGAGGTCGACGGTAGTAAAGTTTACATGAAAGTCAATCTTTCTAAAACAACTACGATATGACTTCTCGCAAGGATTTATAATTAATTTGATATTTCGTTAGCCAGCAACGAAACTAATTAACTCTGCATGTAATCGGTCCCTAAACTTCATAAAGTTCCCATCACTTTCAGAGCTATTATCTGCAATAGTAAAGCTGCCACCAAAAAACTTTCGGTTATTTGATGTTCAGCTTTAAAACTTATACAAATCCGACTTCAAAAATACTGCAAAACCATAGAAAAATGTACCGGAGTTAACGCCTTCTGGAGAACGAACAGTAACAATATTATAGAATGCATTTCTAAACTTAATTCTAGAAAAAAATTGCCACAACATTAATACATATGACTTCGCTACACTATATAACACCTTGCAACCTTGACAATTTTAAAGAATTATTAGATGTTGCATTCAATAAAAATAGCAAAAACACTTATTTGCGTTTCTAAATTCAAAACCTTTCGGACGTTTACTAAGACGAAACATGAGGACAGATATTTCCTTAACAAACTAGACGAACTTGAAATACAAATACTCATTAAAACACTTACTTTTCATTTCGGAAATCAAGTTTACAAGCAACTCATAGGATTACCTGTGGGCACGGCTGCAGCGCCTTATATTAGTAACCTTTTTACATAATCTCGAACGCAATATATGCTTCGCACTAAAATATGTTCCGATACATAGACGACCTTACGGTTATTAACGACTACGATTTTTTCGACACAGTTTATCCAAGAATTTACCCAGGTTCCCTAAACTTATAGTTAAAGACAACCAAAATGCTAGTTTTAGATCTCTCAGTCCATACACTCACCAACGTACCTGACATCGCGCTGTTCGACAGACAGAATAATTTAAGTTTAACGATTTTTAATTATCCACATTACACCAGTAGTTTCTCCATTTCAGTTTATTGAGGTATCATTAAAAGCCAGCTAAAAAGGTTCACTACCATTAATAGATCTATTCAAGGTTTTTCCATGATTATAACCTTTTTATTACAACTCTTAAACATACGGATTTCCCTTCAAAACTGATAGGATTTTTATGCAAAAAAAATTCATGAACTCAGATTTCGTCCATTAGAAATACCGTGTATCTACGTTTAAAATAATTAACTAGTTTACTTAAATATTCTCCAAATTTTAATAACCCTTATGTCACAGCCAGTTAATCTTAAATTATCAGTGTTAACTAAGTCTTATACTACCGTCATACTAATAAATTATATTTAGACAGCAATACTAACCGCAAAAGACATGCGAAACACAAAAACGATTCTTCCAACGGCAAAAAATATTCGAAACGACACAATACAGATACAGACGTACAAAGTTCATCATCACGCTGCGTTGATCGACCTCATACTGCAGCAAGCTGGTACTGCAAGATGTCGAAAACTGTCGGAATCGCACAAGGTGGGTGACGTGAAAAAATTAGCTAACCACAACCTTTCGCTTCGCGACAAAATTGACGAAGTCGATAGATTATCCGAACACAACTTCCAATTTGCACATCATGAAGCTCAGCACTCTCGATCATGAAACATTCATATTCATAGCCTGGAGGTAAAATACGTTAGAAAATGCATACAATATGACTTGTAATTTTCCCACCGTAAACAGAATAATGATACATATATTCCAAATGGGTAGATCTGGCGTCCAAACCAGATCATTTTATGGGTAACCTGTCTTCTTTGAAATCATGCATTCTATTGTTAACCCAGCTTAGTTCTGGGGCGGATAAGTTCTGCATTTATTAATACACCTTATTATCATCTTCGGCGTTGTATCTTACTAGCGTCAGATAGTCTAAAGATTTTTAGATGTGAAACTACTCTCTAAAACCCACCCCCGATTGGAGTATTAGTACCATTTATGGTTTAAATGCCACAAACCAGATTCCTACGATAATTTTTAACGCCTGAATAAGCTATTGGGGGCCTGCCATAATTACAATATATAATTTACGATACGATTTATTAAAGCCCAAATGTGGAACTCCAAGTCACGCACAAATATATCAGTCTCCTCTTAATAATAAGGTATGTAAGACCTCATTTGGACGGCTTAACTCATGTATTATTTGAGTACGGTGACGGTCCGGCACTATATTAGGCAAATTAGATTTGCCATATGCAGACCTTGTACTCAGTCTTCAAAAAATTAGAGGTCAGCAAAAGCAAACCAACCTTATTTTTTGGTCTTTTTCAGCAACGTTATTTTCAGCTATGACTTTTTAAGATCAGCTATGACTTTGCGAAATTTGGCCAACTTCTCATTCGCCATCGATATCCCTGCCCTTGCTGCGGCCTTCGCCTCTTTGTGCGGATGCTTGGATGAACATGCGATTTGCAGTTCCACAGAACCTTCAGAGAGTATCTTTTCAGTTGTCTTCACTTCAGATTCGTGATTTTTCGTAGAGCCTGGATATCACCATATGATATGTCTACAATTTAGGTTTTATTAGTTCATCGGCTAGAGATATATACAGCCTTTATATTCATACAATCCGGATGTGCATTCACCCGACGCTTACTATTCACCGACTCAAGTCGAACCGACTGACTAACTAATGAACAAAACAAAAACTAAGCTAACATTGTGTTAGCTAACAAAACAAACGAATGCTAATTATGCAAATTAGCACTTGAACGAAAACAAAAGAACAAAACAAGGAAACGAAAAGAAAAACATCAGGAGGAAAAAGGGAAAGATGGAGGGGCATAATAAAGAAATTGGTGAAAAACCCGGGGTTTTCAGGATTTTTAGTAGTTTTGGGGAGGTTTTAGCCCGGGACCACCCTTGGTAGCCGGGTGGATACCCAATTTTTAGTAAAAATCACCGAATAGAGAAAACTGCCATATAGAATCAGCCAACAGTCCCCCAATGCCGATATAACTATGAATTCGCCGTGAAACGCTATAAAACTCGTTTAAATAAACTCTCGGACCAAATACACTAGGTAGATGATCCAAAACATTAATTAAGAATTAAAAATTACATAACAAAAATACTTCGTATGAGCCTTTGAGAACAAAGATGCTTTCTTATAATAGAGTAAAATTCGTCCACACTTAGCTGAACGGAGCCAGAGCTGTACTCTACTAGTAGCGAACACTCTGCAGAAGCACCACGTAGACTGACTGGAAAAAACAAAAGCTAACACATGTTAAGTAAAATAAGCAACTAATGCTAATTATGCAAATTAACATTAGTCCAGGACAAGTCGAAACAAGGAAACGAAAAGAAAAACCCAAAGACAAAAAGGAAGGGAGGAATATAATAGAGATTTTGGTGACCAGCCTGAGGTTTTTAGCAATTTTTTGGGATTTTGGTGAGGTTTTGGCTTGGAATTACCCCTTTGTAGCCTGGTGGATGACCGACAACTAGACAAAAATAAGAAATCAGTTATAGATATTGTTATTCCTAGCTATGTAATAAATGTTCAATATATTTCTCGCAAAAATGAATAACGCACAATTCCCAAATTCCATTGGCATCTTAGTGTATTATATTTACGCAAATTAAGCAAATTTTTAGTACCACATCCATAGTGTTATGGAAAAGAAGCATTACACATTATTCCATTTTGCTGCAAAAATACAGTGACCTATTTATGTTTTTACTGCGTTTGATTATGTCCAAGCTAAACTTTGCGATGCGGACAGTCCAAACGAATTTCTACTCGTTTCAACGTTAAAATGTTGTGGCGACCTGTGTAATAGTAGTTATTAGATAGCTACGCATGAAGATTCTGCTTCCGATTTTGCTTTTGGATTTTCTTATTTGTTTCTCCCTTTTCAATTATACAGGTCCGATACTTTATACGGTATGGTGAATTCGCCGACTTAGATGCTCAGTATCATATGTTATATTGTTTCTTGTTCTTGGGGTAGGAGTTGGATGGGGATTTTTCCTTATGTCGGCTAACAGAATTAAAAAGGGGACTGATTCGTCACCGAAAAATTGTGCGGTTCGAGGTGTGGCCAGTAGTATGCCGGTGGGACGTCTAAATTGGCGCACGTCCTTCTTTCCTTCATCAGTGGTCGTGCCCTATTTTTCGCATAGCGGCGTGTTTCTTGCTCAGCTCGATCACTCTGGTTCAAATACTTGAACACCAAACGCGTCGTTAACAATGTCTATTACCGAAACCGGATAACGCAATTAGGCACAATTGAGCTTTTACACACTTTGCTAAATGAACAGCTAACGTTTCTTCGTTGCTCCTTTATACTCCGTACTATTCTTTAGTACTTTTACTCACTGATCTTTGATTAAAAATGCACTAGATACTTTTTGCCTTTCTCTAAATATTGTCATTGTCCAGCACTAACACTCTTGTGATCCTAGACACTATTAGTTCCAGTTAGGTTATGTGCTAATCTGATAGGCCTCTTGTGAGGTTCGTACGACCGCCTTCGGATGGCTGACGACGCAAGTTTATCTAAGTATCTGAACCTAGGCCCTAGATTTACGCTAGTACAGTCCTTATTTAGAGGTTAGGGTTGAGTGAATATCAGTTACTTTTAGGTTAGATGTTACGTTACGTTATGAGTTCATACACCCGACCACCAGATGGCTGGCCGAATACAGGGTTAATTGATTATCTTAACCTGAACCTTAGAATTACGCTAATAAGTGCCGGTTATATTATGTTTGTAGTCACCACCGGATGGCTGGTAGGCTACTTATGAACTAAACAGTAGCGGTCGACTACCGAATAGTTGAAGTTTACTCAATGTATTCCCCCAGATGGCTGACTATACTGGTATTTGGGTATGAGATACTAGAGATTTTGGTCGTCCGAACCAACCCCTTACTCACCCGTTCTTCTCAAGACTAGTATTGCTTCGTCGACCTCTGATGGCTGCCAGACTCTACAAGTAACACTACCAATTTATTCGAGACCTACCCGTACTCTCGCCCTGGTTGCCACTCACTCGACACTTGAGGCCGAAATTTTTACGTATTATTAAAAATTATTAAATCTATTACGGTTTCCGCTCATAATACTAAATTTTAAAGACCCTAATGTTTTATTGAGGAAAAATTAATATTATTAAGATAGCTCTTTAAGTTAGCTATGTGTGCAGCAGTTCGTTATCTAAATGCTACTACTGTGAATGAAATTGTCTCTATGTCGATCCAATCCAAGCTATTCTCATTCCTCCACCCTGCAGGCTGTGACATGTACTGCGGAAACCCGAGTACAGGCGTTTCCTTCAGCGCAATGTTCTTTGCTGCAATCACTACTCGCTTCAATATGGCTAATTCTTTGCGTAAATGTTAAGCTAAACCATAAAAGTGACCAGAAACTATAACAATGTGAGCTAAAACACTATTCCAGAACTAAAGCCCAACATACGCCACAAATATACTATGATAATGGCACATTTATTAGCTAGATACTCCTGATCAAAAAAAACAATCAAAGCGGTATATCATATATATAAAACATTGTGGCTAATTCAGTTTAACTTTCGACAAAAGCTTCGTCAATAATGCTATATGCCTATCCGAAAACAATAAGACCATGAATAGCTAGTTTACATAACATGAATTGAAAGAAATTTATTTAGCATGTAAAACTGTAAGCTGTAAAAACAGTCGCCGCTTTCTGCCAACCTTCGTGCAAATTGATTACAAAAACTAAAATTAAACTTAAACTTAGGTTAGAGAATCTTAATAATGAACGAAAAAATATACAAAATAGACTAAGTTAAGGTAGGATTTTAAGGAAATAAAATTTTAAGAATTTAAAGTAAGATCAACATTGGTAGTGAAATAGGTGAAAAATTGAAAAACCCAATTCTAAGGGTTTGGACCAGCCTGGCCTAGGAAGCCCCAACCTCATAGATAATAATATATGTCAATAAGTTACCTACCGAAATATACAATAAAATATAAATTCAGAAAATATTAACTGCCACAGTTTACCAGAAAACACTAACTTCCACAATATATTAATAATTCAGAAAATAACTGAAATTGGACTTGTGCCAAATTGGCTGGGTAGTCGTCGCCGCAACCCTTAGAGTGGAAACTAAGCAAAAACAGTAAGAGACACAACTAAGAGACTACATCTTTGTGGCAAAATAACATAGTGGTGTTAAACACCTTCTCTATAAAGCTGTGCTTGTATTTTCCTTAAATTTAGTGCACTAAAGGTCCACGATAGTTGGGCACAGTACCAACAATACAGACCACAGTCGGCCGGCCTATATGTACAATAACTGCTGACAATGACTTTCGCGATGATTAAAAACAGAAGATTTGAAAACAGCCTGTCGGCTGCTAGCGGCCGGCCCATTATTTTTCGTCTGTTAACGGTCGGATATTGTTCACAGTGGGCGTCCGCTCATTGGACGACTTCTGGGATGAACTTTGGCAGACCGCCCGACGGCTGAAAACGTCCGACTTGTAGCCTTCACGGTATTTTGAGCAACGCTACTCTAAAAATGATGGATAGTACCTCCATATAGGTATAGACTCAAAAGTACGCAACGTATTCAACACATTTTGCGCACGTTATTGTTATTGTTGTAACACTGTTTTTTTACTGCATAGCATAGTTGTTTATGAAAATTTTATCTTCGCACCTTGAGCTCGAGGACAACGGTTCCGGTCAAGTGCTGAAAAAACTTCCAGTTGCTGCAGAGAGAAACATCAAAATCCCACTTGATATTCATGACATCGATAAATTCGTCAAGCATGTTGCGTGCAGAACTCGCATTCCCACGGCCACGATGCATAGATTTGCTTTTATCACATTATTGATAAACTATGCAAAACTTGTGCAAATAATACATGGAAACCCAATATACAGTCAGTTACCGTAAAAACACATCAAATAACTGTCTTATATTTCTGCTTTTACATTTCTTGCACAAAAATACGTTTACGGCAAGTCGCTTCGTTATTTACATTGTCAAAAGCCCTCCGAAAATTAACGTATACCATAATGTCAATAAAGTCGATTTTTCAAAACACCACTACACTCGCATCTCAAAACGTGAATATCGCTGTCATGAACGCAGTGTGACTGCCACACCGCCGTAGCGTAGTCGGAAAATGGTGGGACAATTTATTTATGTGAGTGAAGCTATATATGGACCGGCTTCATTTAAACAGTGTACTGATATGTTCTGGTCAGAAGTAATCACAAACCCAAGAACTATTACCAACTGTTTTTAAGCCAATACAATATCGTACGCAGGGATTACACCGCCGCAGCGAACAGTATATTTTTCATCGTTACAGTCAATAGGCCATGAAGATGGCTGTTGATGTAACTTAGGACCATAGTCATACATGCTCGTAGCAGGAAGAGGTGGATTATTTCTCATGAGGCTCGAACTCCTCTTTCTCGGCGTTTCGCCATTCCACCCTGGGAGGCAGCCTGATCCGCTGAGGCTCCGCACACGCACAAATACCGCACGCGAATGGTGAATGGACATTTCTGCTAATTCGGCAAAATTGGAAGTAATAATCAAAAATACAATACAAGCACCTCCGGTATGCCCCCCGCTATCCTCCTTTAGAACATCGAACCTTGAGTATGTATTGGTATTGCCATAACGGCTATGCAATTAAACAGAGGCGCGGTACAGTATACATACAGTGCTAATGTGACTTAAAGCTACTACAATTCAGCTATGTTTTAGTTTTAGCGTTTCCATTTTTGACACAAAAATAGAATTTTGTCACTATGGATTCTTTCCTAGCAGTCACCCCATAGTAAGCTGTATTGAACCATTATATCATTTCAAGCTTTTGATTTTCCTCAGTTGTGGTTGTGTTTAATGCCATAATACCATTTCATACACCATGCATATTTTACCTCAAGATATGTGCGGAAGGGTCGCATTTTGTCAGAGTCTGTTGCTGCTTTAAAGCCATGCTTGGCTAGTCGATTAGCCTGTGGGGCATTTTTTGGGTCGAGCCGTCCCAACAAATATTTTAGATAATAGTAAAGCGAGGCTGATAATTTGTCACAAGAGCCGGAATCAGCTCTAAAAGCCAGAAATATATGAAGACAATGGAAAATCGCGAAAAAGTGAAAAATGGTGATACATAATGGTTATATATTCGTAAAACTTTCTTCCAGTACCAACACCATAATTTTCACGTATGGAAGAAAATATTTTACATAGCTACTATATTGGCTTGTAAAAGGCGCTTAACCCATTATGGACCAATTTATCAAATATATGTTTCAAAAATATTTTTTGGTATACTCGGTATTAAACTGTTGAAATAAACATATTTCTTCGCTTTGTTTGCCAAACAATAATTAATACTAGGCTTTACCGAAATGTCCACAATTGTGTACAGCGGTCCGTAGTTTCTTAATCATGCATGAGCAAACTTAAAGTGTGATACCAACAAGCCTTTTTTGAGACGATGAAAAATGTTGCTTGAGAACAAAGCATTCGCTACAATAGAACGATGGGAAAGATACATGTATAAGTAACTGGATTATATGCGAAAACGTTGTTTCGAAGGTCATAAAACTTAATAATTCTAAAGAGGATGGTTCGAATCGTGTCTTAAATTTACTCTTGTATTAGAAAATCTGATGTTTAATCCAAACTGAAACGTTAACTTGTTCGCATTTAAAGTCCGAAAAATAAACTGCTGTTTTTGTATAGTTCCCTGAATGTATCTTATTTGTGATACTCTCCCATGCATTCCGTGCACAACAAAACTTTACAGTTACCGCAGTAGTACTTCGTAGGTCGATCACATCTCACACTCTTGCACCTCGCAGCGTTTCTCTGTTCAAGTTTGCTGGCCAGTGCTGCCCAATGTGTCGAAGTTCACCAGGAACAATACTGCGTGTTTTAGCTTCCTCCCGTTGGGACCAGCGTAATAGTGATCGGATGTCTGCGCTGCATCAGACGAAGGGGGTCGACCGCGACGAGGTTTTGACCTTGCTCCCAGCATGATCCAGCCATATGCCACTTGTGCTTTGAACTCAACTAAAGAGATTATTGACTCTTAGGCTTTTCGATATGCAAAACAACTGTTTACAATAGCCAAGCTGAAAAAGTGGTAAAAAGGCGCTGATACCACTTTTTAGACTTTGGGGTATGACGCTGATACGACAGCATCTGATCTACCAAATCTACAATACCCATTCCACCTTTGTAGTGTTTTGCTGCCCCCAAACGTGGTATTGTTTCTTTATTTTTCGTACGACGACTAAAACGGTCACAAATGTCGCCGTTTCCCTTCCCAATATAGTCAGACAGTATCAATACTGGTTTCGTATCGTACCATTTTGTGACCGTTACATTGTCAAGTGAAGTGCAAACAGCAATAGAACCTCGGCCCTGTTTTTTTTCATTTCAGAATCATCAGGTAAATGGCGCTGAGCCCCGCGTAGTCGGTTTTTTCGAACAGTCCCAACAGACCACAATTTCAGTTCAGCTAACCGTTTCAGTAATAGATATGATATAAACAGATTGTCAAAGTACAATCTCTGATTTTTTCCTACAATGTTTTCTGTTAACCGCAGAACATTTCCGGCCATGCTGTAGTCCGACTCATTTGCACAATTACCCTTGTAAGCACCTTGATACAGTTCAAACTCATGGCAATAACCGGATGCTCCAGCCCTGACCCAAATTTTGAAGCCATATGGATTCGGTTTCCCCGGATTATACATTTTTAGAGAACTTTTGCAGGTGTAAGGGCAAATAATTTCATCAATACACTGACATTCTTCAGGTTCCGTTTTTTTCTAAGAAAATTTTATTAAGTTCAACAAGTACGAGGTCAATCTTCCATGACTTGCCATTTGGCGGATGATCTTCTAAGTGCGCAAAGTGCAGAAAGCAGCGAAATTGCTCAAACTGCCTACGCGTCATGTGATTCGTTATCAGTGGGCATTTCAGTGCTGGATCGGTTGACCAGTATTCTTTCAACGAGTGGTAGCGCACGTATGTCATGAAAAGGTTGATACCGAGGAATAAACGAAGATCCGGAATTCGCAAGACGAAGGTTTCGTTTACAAGTTGTCTAGCACACAGGTTCGACTGTAGCAGATTTTCTACAATAAATTGTCAAGAAAGAATTGAATTGCGACCTCTGACGCCGTATTACCGTTGATAAGCGGGCCTTGAGGCGCATTGAACGATGGCGGTACTCTTAAAATCTAATCGATTTGATGTAACACTTAAGTCAAAGAAAAATTCCAAGTCTGGGTCCGAGCATTTTTTGCCAAGTCCGGGTCCGGCATTTTAGAATGTTGCAACTCTACATATAACTGTATTAAGGTAAATCTGTAAAAGGTAGTACCATAGAGCTCACACCGCATCGAGAATGTTTAAGTTTGTGCAAGGGTCCAAGCTACCCCTGGATTAAGAATTTTACACTACAAATTTCAGCTAGACGGTACCGTAAAGTGGGGTGAAATTGAATGATTTTTTTTGTTTTATTTTTGCCGTTTTTTACTGGTATAAGAAATATGATCTTTTATGGTGTCACTATAACAATATGCCATTTTTCTAAACACCCACGCAATGTCGGCTTTCAACGAGCCACGAATATATTTTTTAAAAACTTAAAATTTATTCAATCTCACCCCGTAGTAAGGGGTAACTTTGAATTTACTTTACTGCGCAACTATAATCCGCCGTGGGGGTGAGATTGAACAAAATTTTAGTTTTAAAAAACAGTTGTTACTCTTATGTTTAACAAATGCTTAACGGAAAATAATTTCTTGTAGGCTAAAGTTCCATTTTTTCTTACCGGTCCCCAACTGGACACAGTAAGATTGGCGTTGCTAGTTTTCAGAATCTGGTCGGACGTCCAATTGGGAAGATAGAGCCGATTGTAATCATCGGCTTGTTCGGTCGACAGTACGAAACGTGTTGCTTGAGCTGAAAACAACGTAACGGCGGCGGAACGCACATCAAAGTTCTGGTAGAGCCTGCGAGTCGTGTAGAAGAGTTTTAAAGCAGGGAGTACTTCAAGTATATACTTATTTTGTACGTACTTCAAGTGATATAGAATGCGCTGTTGCTTCAGTTAAAATTAAAGCAAAACCGTGACTATATTTACTTATTATTGTTCACCGTCGTTAAAACTTAGATATAAACGAAAACAAATGATAAATGTACTTAACATTGCTCACAAACAAATTCAATTGACTCAAGATCCAGCTTATAATACTGATTTTTCTTATATTTTAGCCCATAACATTGCAAATGATATTTTCTATCACATTTATCGCAAACAATCCACCGATCATCGCCGTTTTCGTCCCACTGCTCTTCGCAATCAGCGCACACCCATTCTTCGTCATTATTCATCTGCTTGCCCGACAGCGTTTTAGGACAACAAGGCTGAATGTCGTCGAGTATCACTGGTTTGCCTGCATTTACTTTTTTACCCCTTGCTACACTCGGACGGTGACCAACTCCGCAGTGAGTTTCCAAATGAGCAATAACTTTTTCGTTCAAGACTTCTCTATCCGATGAACTTGGCGTGTTACGGCTAACACCAGGTAGACGTTTAAGAACGGCGTTACGATCTAGTGGACACATTCCCGCAGCCCTAAAGCCTGAGATGAGATTGTCTGATTTCAGCTGATTGAACAGCTTCGACAATAAACCTGGAAACTGAGTTTTCGGAATCGACCCTTTAACAAGACTTTCTTTGGGCCAATTTTCCAATATTTTCTTCCACGACATTTTTGCTGGCCGAAACACAGCTACATATAAAGGTTGAGGTAAATGCGTCGCATTCGGCACCAACGGAATAAATTTTATATTTTCGTCGATGCATGCTTTAACTACATCCACCGTAAAGTGAGATGCGAGGTTATCCGCTATCAGCGCCTTTGGGCCATTCATTCCTCTACAGTGAAGTAAGATTATCTCGAAAAAATACCGCTCGAAACATCTCCAGTCGAACCAGCCAGACGGCGTGGCATAGTAAATTGCGCCACTGGGACCGCCGCGCGTCCATCCTTCATAATAGTTTTCAGCCCTATAAACAACCACCGGTCGTAGAAAAGAACATGCACTATTTCCAGCGAACATTATGCTTATGGCTTGTTTAGAGTGCTGCGCTTTGCGCTCTATGCGTTTTAAGCCACGACTACAAATGACTTTTTTTGCACCAGGGTCATCAGTGACGTTTGTTTCGTCAAAATTTATGATGTTTTCAGAAGGAACATCGCCCAAACTGTGCTCCAGGTTATTAAGAAATGTGCCGATGGTTTCTATGTTTATTTCAGCTCTAGCTGGCTTAACATTTTGAGCCAGTCGCATAGTAAGATTATGCCGCTTAACAAAACTGCTGAGCCAATCGTTGCCAGGAAAATTGTTTACAAACCGAGCGTCAACAACCCTTTTTTGTCCAAATACGATTTTACTATACTTCTGATGTCGAACGAATCCACTGGTACCTTCCACTCAAGCTGAGTAACTAGATTCTTTATAAGAACATCAGATTCATGCGAAAGCCGGGTTTGACCTCCCGGCGTCTTAGTATGCTTGCCTTTGTACTTATTGTACAGTGTCCCAACAGGAATATTGTGCTAACTGCCGCAGCTGTTATACTTAGACGAGAGAATCGAATGTCTGCAAGTGCGGCCGTTAGATTATCTGCCGTACAGCTGGTTTTGTAGTTACGACAACCCGGCTTCCGAGTATAATTTCGAACTATAATGCGCTTATTTTAGTTAATACAGTGTAGTAAAATTAAAAAGTGAACGCATTGCAAATAATCTGAAACAGGAACTATTACAATATAGCTAATTAGTTAACAATTCAATAGGTTCTTACCTACAATCATACGCAATCTAGGAGTCGTCATCGGTATAGACATCTATGGGTTACTTTGAATAGTGAAATTCAAAGTTACCCCGCGTTTCAAAGTCACCCCAGTTCCAGCTATACGATCAGAAAATCAGACGACGCTATTCGTTAGTTTGAAACGACACTTTGCTCCGCGTGGATATATGCACTGAGCATGTCTATGCGGAGAGTAATCCCAGGTGTTTCGAGCTCGGAAGGTGGTGCGGAAGGAGCATGTATGATGAAAATACATTGAAATACATCACACATTGAAATATAAAACGTTCTTGAAATGAGTTTTTGCTATATGCAGATATGTTTATTTTTTGAAACAAAACTGTGGTTATGATAATATTATGGTGAAACATGATATATTACAAAATTTGGAATACGTAAAAGCTTCTACTACAGGCACATGTAACTACTAATAAAACAAGAAACCGTCATAATACGCAGGCATTTTACACTACAAACCGTGGCCCTAAGCCGTAACTCGGCGCTTTGACAACCATACAACGCTTCTGCTTCAAAAGCATGCATCCCATAAAATAACACATTTGCTACAGGTAATACGCCAAAATTTTATCCAGAACTCTATTAGGTTACCGTCATACATATAAGTAAATAATTCAACCCTATGCACCCACCGTTGTATGAGCTATCGATCACTTTCCACGCTATACGACCGTGTAGAAGACGCTCGTCGAGGTCCGGCTCCTCGCCTTGGTTTTCATCACCGGATGCAATATTATCGTCACGGTGAGGTTGCTGATCTGGTTCAAAATCGCTGTTATCATCTGAGTCGTCACTACTCGAGCCTATATTACAGTCTTTAAATTTAGGCATACTAACCATTACCTTATAACTAAGAATCTATAATAAGAGAACAATAAAACAGCGTTAGTAATTCTTGATAGGCTGTTGAGGATACAAAGTAACTAATCCCCTTGTTCATTTATGTGGACATTTGCGTCTAAGTATAATTCCGCCTTGAACCGCGAAAAAAATCCAGATTTTTTATTAAAACAATAGAAAACACATTAAGTAACAATAGCATAATTTTTATAAACGTTAAATCACTACCAATATGGTATGGCTGGCAACAAAGGAACGGGTCCACAAACTAATAGCATAGAACCTAAAACCGTACATGTATATTTCCCCGCTAGCTATGTTATTAACCCTATTACAAATTTGTATGTTGGTATTTATTATCTGTCCACAGATGTGTACAACGGTGTTACTTTCTAGCATCTTTTTACTTCAGTATAGGATTACTGTACATTTTCTATCCTGTCCACATATGTGGACAATAGTCTACAAAGGGTAAAAAAATTTTGAAAATAGTGATATTTAGATACTTATTTTACCAGCATTTCTGCCTCTTTCTTTAATCGCTACTAATCTTGCCTTTTTTGGGCCTACAGCTAAATATTTTGTATGCAACACAATCTGCTAAACTGAATGTAATAAATATTTTGTCAGTAGTCCGTCCCGGCTATCAAACCCTGAGATATAATCACTTACGGCTCGTACAAACATGCTAGCGTAGCTTTGCTAATACTTTTATTTATTAAGGGATGGATGTGGCTCTGCATTTTGTCAGGAGCCGGAATTGGCTCTGTGCCAGAATCCGGCGCCAGGTGCACACATCTTATGGGTAAATTATGCATTAGAGCAAAACAAATAAAGAAGGAATATCGCCAATAGTATCTTGGGGCAATATATATATCCAGCATCAGATAATAACCATCGTTATCTGATAACGGTATTAGTACACAATTTCACTTTTTTACAACACAACGGAAGTATAGGTGGCAGTTACTTCTGCCATTTCGTTACAATAGAGATCCTGTGGAGGTCTCGATAATACTAGAAGACAAGCATTTCTACCTCTCTGTTCCGCCTAAACAGAATGCTGATGAAAACTCACGCCACATGGACTAAATTTCAGGGTTTATTCCATGATTTACTTATTTCACAAAGTCCACGACTACGAGAAGTAGTACACGTATCCATTCAGACGCCTCCCTCTCACTCACGCTTGACTACTGTCTCGTCTGCGCTGCGCATCCTATGGTGTAAAACGTTAATATTCGGGGCTACGGGGATGTAATCTGGAGCAGAATAAGAGTATGCGCGAGCACAAGAGAAATTGTCAACAATAAGCAAAGTCCCCTGTGAGAACCCTCACCGCAAACGTTCTAATAGAGCTTTTTATGTTCGTCGGCGGCCCACGCGCGGCACGTTTCGGGAACCGACAAACCAGGGGTTACTATTAGTACCTGTACTCGTTGGGCTGCTAAACTATTGAGGAGCATTTAGGACTCAGGAATCATATTCATGCATCAAGACGCCAACTGGAAATATGCACCTATGCTGCGCATATACTTAGACAATTTGAAAAAGTCTATCGCCATTGGCACGAGTTCGAGCATATATTTCAAATGCACAATCAATGGTTTGTCAACTTTAAGATCACAAAACCACTTCCAGTCTCATATAAAATTTTGTTGTACTTGCCCAGCACGACGACGTACCTAAAGCCAATGAGCGTCTATGTTGACGTGAGAAAATAGCATTAAACATATGGTTGAAAATAGCATATTTACCTAGAGTTAATATAGTTGTTATGTTATCTATCGAAGCCGACCAGATTCACTTTGGGGTCGTTTTGCAACCAACAGCGTACCGATCCCATACACGCTAGATACAAAGAGACCCACGGCTACATATCTATACTAAAACGGTTGGAATTGTTTATAAAAGACGTGAGCCTTTAAGGCAACAGGTTCGAGCTATTTCTGACTGCCAAGCAAACTGAACCAAAGTAGAGATCAGTTTATATCTATATTTTACGCCACTGGAGCTATGATTTTTAAAATCACAGCGCCCCGACCATCGATACGACCTCACCTGATTCTCTTGCAGTTTGAATTGGATCAGTAACTTTTTTATTCTTGTCGTAGGAAATGCTCTTGCAACTCCCAACACCTAGGTGAATATATCCAGATCGATGAAAGAAAGGTCTTCGTTTCAGAAACAAAATAACGACGACTCGCTGGAGGCTAAATGAGTTTGCCGAAAGTCAATAGGCAAGGTAGGCCAAAATGTTCACGTAGAGCATTCGTTACGTCATTTTGAGCCAGGCCATCTTACTGCCTTGGCACCACCACGCACATAAGGACGCATCAATGGAACAAGTTCGAGGAACTGTCAAGTACAGAAATTCTTCTTTATGCGACGCACGTTTTAAGCTCGCACGTCACAGCCAATTTTCAGGGATTGGGGTGCCTGCGCCATAATTGATATTTTCCGTCAGTTGTGATAATTTGCTAACACATTGGTGAACGAACGGCTTTTCCCTCTAGATCGTCGATCTGTTCTAATAGCACTACCCACTTTAGACATTACAACGGCTACATAATATACGCCCTCTGACTAATCAGATCGCTTTACATGGTCCCAGGTAAACATCCTAGGCTGGCGTACTCGCTCAATTCTGACTTCCCTGTTTCCAAGTTGTTGACACTTAAATATAATTATACGAAGGGACGAAACGGGAGAGGTGAAGACTGGCCAATTGACAGCATCTCGCAGCAGATGATTATCTATTTGCCGATATTTCGTACAAGGGTTGGCAGGGTCATGTAATTTCGCCCAAAATCATTACTGGTCGGTTTGTACCAGACCATGTAACGATTCGGCACAGCCAGACACGAAGATACCCTTAAATATTTTTGTAGGAGAAAAAATGAGAGATGGAATGAGAATAGCGCACAACTTCACGCGCCGCACGTTTTCCGGATGTGTTACGTTGCCAATTTTGAAGGCCAAGGAGCTACCTCGTGTATCGAAATAATCCTCCCAGCAGCCGTTTGCTCAACAGATTTACTCGAAAACTCCGCTATCCATCACCTACTCTCCGATGTTTCACTTATTTAGGTTAGTACTTCATTTACTACTAACACGACTATCCATTTCTGAAGATACATGGACCATAAATACATTCAAGTGATTGGCAATGCCTATCCTTAGAGCGCGGCCTGTGTTCTTTCGAACACGGCGGGAGGGTTAGAGGAACCAGTCGCAAACATTGTTTGCAAAAAGACCGAATGAATTCCCTAAAGTTTCCAAAACACGACTCTAGGTCATACAAGGTATCCCATTATGATGCACGGTCCTGAAAAGCAAGCTGACCTAGAAAATGAGAGAGAAAATTCAAAACCGAAAACCAAGGAAACATGCTAACTAAAAGAAACCCGCAACAAGCAGAGCGACAGATGCTCTGTTCGGTGTATCCTTCCGACCGGTGTCGATGCTGCATAGGGTACTCGCATTAAATACAATTCCGTCTACCACCCTATTGCGCCCCGAAATTGCGATTTGAAACTTTTAAAACTTAACATACATATACCTATATGTTAAATATTTATACACCTATATGTTGAACACTTAAATATCAGCATATATGTAGCTAAACAGCCAAGCTACAGGCTGGCGGTACTAAAAGAAGCAGACAAAGTGGAGAATTTGGTACTTCGTGGGCAGTGGCCGAAACGTGCTAAAAAGTCGTCTCGCGTTGGTCAGCGTGAGGTGATCTGACAAAAGAAATGTAACAGTTTGACATAGACGCTGTCATGGCTAGTTACACGGAAAAGTTTTTTGGATTTAATTTTGTTATAGTTATAATGAGGAGTTTCTCGGAAAAAATACAACCCACTGGTTGGTATACATATCATATAATATACATTAGCGTACAAGACGCACTGTATTAAGTGTATAGCTGAATACATAGTAAATTATATAGGTTTAAACCTCGCCACTGTGGTGTGGTTAACACGCTGGACTTCGGATGGTTCAAATTCCGGCAGGGGCAGTGAGTTTTCAAGCTTATATGGTGACCACGATAAAGAACAGAATTCTAATTGCAGTTGACGGTCGGCACACCGTCTCGCTGATAAGGGGGAATGTCGGAAGGTGCAAACCACTAGGCGGTGTATATTTTATATAACAAACAGTTGTGTAAAAATGCAATGTATTACAGCGCATAGCTAAATATATAGTAAATTATAATTGATTATTTGCCTCTGTGGTATAGTGGTTAGCACGCTGGACTGGAGTTCGGGAGTAAGCTGGTTTGAGTCGTGGCAGGGGCAGTGAGTGTTCAAACTTATTATAAAGCTGTTGTGCTGGATGCTACAGTGGCTACCGAAAGTTCTATACATAGAAGCAGTGCTCAGGGTGCTTTTAACAATGAAGCATCTTATATAGCCCAGGGTTCTTTCGATACAGCCGTGTGGTTAATATTCGTTCGCAACGAACGCGCAAGTAATTCGTTTACCGATAAACATTTGTTCGCGCCGAACGCGCTAGTAATTCTTTTATTGATAAAATATTAAACGAAATTTTATTATCCATATTCGAAATATCGGTCGAGTCTTTTGCAGGGAATAGTTCCGTGTCATGTGAATATAAGAATACTCTAGTGGGTTGACATAACGCTTGCCGTTAGTGAAGTAACCAGGCAGGGACCTATTCGCAAAATATGCTATCTGGCACGATTATCAAGTAGGTCCGCCGTAGATAAGCGTTACCAATATAAGTGGTTGCTATATTGCCACATGCTAACAGATCATGTTACAGATTCATTCAAGAGATCGTACAAGAATAAAAATCGTTATTAATCATACCCTCGTTGCCTCAATTCGAATTGAAAATTTCAATCGTAATGCACACGGCACAATAAAACTAAAGTGGTGATCTCAACCAAAGCAGGTACTCTACTAAATAAATTAAAATAAAATTCAATTCACAGTTTGATTAAAGCTAGTTCGCAAATTTGTCAAAACAAATAACAAAAATTAATATTTCTGGTAATTGTTCCCATGCTGTAGGTTGATGGACCGAAATCGTGGTTTCGTTCTTGAATTGCACCAGGAAATTTAAAATATAAGATTATACAAGCGTGGCACCATTGTCCAAAAGCCATTGGCTGCACGGCGGTGGAGGTAATTTGTACGAGACGCTTCGGCGTCCTTAGCCTCACGTACATCATTAAGTTGTTGCTGCAACTCCCGATTTGTTGGTGAGCTGCCTCATCCTGTTACTGTTCTTGCTCCTGTTGCTCGGGTTGTCGCTGTTGCGGTGCTTCCTGTGATCGTTGTTGGTCCTGTTGCAACTGTTGCTCCAGCTGGTCAATTCGTTGTTGCCAATGGATTTTGTTTTCTCAAACATTATTTGCGTAACCCTATTGAGTTGTCTCTACAAATTGTTAAGATTTCTGGAGGCTTTCGATTTGACCCGCTCGTTTCCTTTGTTTGACGGCTGACGGATATCATTATGACACTACTTTGATCATCGAACTTAATATTACCACTATCTCTTGCTTCGATTTGTGTTCAGCTGAGGCACTTGTCCTTGACCCTTTGTGGAAGTACGTATCCCACGTGTACGATGCCGACGTAGTGCTACAGGCGGTGCTACATCTGGTTCTTGTTTTTGCACCGGTTGTTGTACCTATCGTCGTGAACTTTGCCGCTCGGTTGTTTTTGACTTACAGTATCGTAGCTTAGACCAGATCGCAACGCCGTTCCTGACACAGATTCAGAATCCCGATCTAGTGCCTGATTCTGTCCCTGAACTTGATTCCCCTGTTCCTGAGCTGGATTTGTTTTGATTCAGTAGCCTTACGTTCCACCGGCTTTGGTGTCACGGATTTTGTTTACCAGTTCTTTCGGGCTTACTGTTTTTGAATCGTTTGGTTTTACTATTTAATGTTATTTTCATTCGGCGTTATCGATGGTGTAACCGTTGCCGTTTTTGTCGTTTGTACTTAGAGCTGTTGTGACTGATCATGAGTTTAATTTCCCGCTCCAGGCGTTGTTTCTCATGATTCGCCATTGTATGTGCGATGTTCTTTTTTGTTTCTCCGGCTTTGGTTGTTGTGGCTCCGACCGTTTCGAATAGGTTGTTTTTTATTAGTGGACTCTTCTGCACTTGGCTCTTTTTCTTCAATCATTTTATTTTGTTGCACATTTTGTTTCGGTTTTACATCCTCTAGAAATTCGATTTCCATCGGTTCTGTCTTGGTTACCAAACTAATTTGTTCTTTTTCTGTATTTGGCACCGTTTATTTTGTATTATTTCAGTTTCCTTAGGTTCCTGCGGAAATTGAACTACAGTAATTGTCTATCGAGAGCCAAGGCACTTGTGCATTTGGTACCTCAGTTTCTGATGATTCCTCAGTAATTGTCACCATTCTCTAAGTTTTTACTTCTTCTATTGCGCGGCGTTCCTATAAATACAATTTTGGTAAGCTCATTAATTTTCGATGCTCCAATTCTGATAACATTTGTATCGGTATATAATCTAGATGATCGCTGTATTCGTTGTGTTTGCTGTTGATAATATGGCACCGATTGAGAATACGGTAGTGGGTTTTGCACCGGTTGATGGTACCACATTGCATTGTAATCCTGCGTATGTGGTCCATAATACATGTGTTGATTGCGATTCGGTTGCATTGATTTGGTTGTTGCGGCAATGCTTGTCCGGGCGTCATCTGTGGTCGTTGTTGTGACATTCCTTGTGGTCAAATCGAAGCAACCGATGGTCCTGAAGCAACAGAAACATAAGATGCGTTTCTAGAGTCTGGTTTTGGCACAATTTTGGGCGCTACAAATTGTTTTGTTTCAGTTTTTTTGCTTCATTATCCGTTGATCGCTTGATTGCGGATCGAGTGTCCGACGCTGATGCGGCTTTTGATTCCTGGGTTTTTGCTCGGATTGCGGTTGGCTCAAATGCGATGCTCGAGTTGCTCCGCGCTGCGCGATTTCGACAGTTTTTTTGTGAATAACCACTCTATTGCGTCGTGCCCGCCTCTGGGCCGCACGGGAGGGGAGATTGGGGCGGTTGGCGGCAATAATGGTGTTCGCTTGGGTTCGGAAGGCAAAAATCATACCTGAACCGGAATTCCGGTTTAAAAATTTTGTTTAAAATTGTCCACATTCTTCATCTGTGATCCAATCATACGTTATAGGTATACACAATGATCAAGTTCCAACACAACAAAACAAAATAAATTACTAACTCAGAAAATTACCCTGTGAAATGCAAAGTAGGTAACAATTTCATTAATTTTTCATGTTGACCCGGCAAGAGTTGGTTAATAACACACAAAGCTAGGTCGATGCTTGTGGCAGCTTACCCATTCAGAAATCTGCGGTATATGTTAGAACTCAACCGTTCTAACTTGATATACATAATACAACATGGATTATTGAGGTACTTAGTTGTAAACTTGGCTAAAAAATATTGCGCAAGCAAAAGCCAGTGCGCTTGTAAACCTTGTAAATCAGTCTACATTAGAGTAAAGTAACATATCTGCAAAGCAGCCAGAAACTCCGTTCTTGGGAACAAACTGTATATATGTATTGAAACTGTGCGACCAGTATCACAGTTTGTCTCATTTACTTAACCGGTCAAAAAATCATCATCATCTAACTGAGAGGCAGTGGTTGCCCAACGCTCGTCTGAACAAAATCACTGGCCAACGATCAGAAAATTTCAGTATTATACCTTTTTGTTTTCTTTTAGAACCATATAAACCAATAATTTCAAGTTTCCTATGGAGCAACATGTAACGAACTTATGTCTAGTAAAGGGAGGCGATTGGAGACAGAGCGAAATTGTCTAGTCTACGCTCCATGCGTTGCAAGAAAGTTCAATTAGACACAGTTTACGCAAGCCTGTACAAGCGGAAGGAATGGGAGTCCAAAAACGGTCACCTTGATCGATAAATAAATATTTTATTATAGCTTCCTCAGCCTCTTTGAAGTTTCGGAGAGACAATAATGTTATCGTAATACATCAGGTTTAATGTGAAATTTATTTTTAATATACACATTTTGAACTCACATTGCCTTCATTTCGTCTTTCATCTGTTTTACTATATATATATAAGTTTCGAAGACCAGGTTCCAGTTCCGGTCATTCCCGTTGCATTACTTGATTTGGTCGTTGCGGCTATGCTTGACCAGGCGTCATCGGTGGTCGTTGTTGTGACATTAGTTGTGGTCGACTCGAAGCAACCGATGGTCCTAAAGCAACAGAAACATAAGGTGCGTTACTAGAAACTGGTTTTGGCACAATTTTTGATTTTATAAATTGTTTTGTTTCAGTTTTTTGCTTTCTTATCCTGTGATCGCGCGATTGCATGTCTATTGTCTGACGCTGTTGCGCTTTTGATTCCTCTGTTTTTGTTCGGATTGCGGTTGTATCAAACGCTATGCGCGAGATTGCTTCTCGGTTGGCGATTTCTACTGTTTTTCTGCGAATAATCACTCTATTGCAATACTGGCTCGTTATTAAGGAACCACCAGTATATACCTAATTTTTGTCGATACTGGTACCGGTACCTTAATTATCTTATAGTAGTAAAAACAGACGAAGCAATACTTAAGTATATACATATAGAAGACAGGTATATATATTGTATAAAATCGATCTATATATAATCTATATACCCATATACCAGGGATAACCGGAATTCCGGTTCCGGCTGCGGTTCCGGCAAAAGACAAAAACCATACTAGAACCGGAATTCCTTTTTTCATTTTGTTTGAAATTTTCCACATTTTTGCTTCGTCTGTGGTCCAAACATAGGCAATGTACACATAGAATGATGAAGTACCAATACAAACAAATAAAAGAGAAAATTAACTCAACAAATTCCGCTGTGACACGTAACTAGGGCACAATTTCATCTATTTTACCCATTAAGAAGTCTGTGTATATTAGAATTAAACCGTCCAAATCGGTAACAGAGTATGGATTATTTAGAAGTATCTAGGTGTAAGCTTGGGTAACATAAATTGTGTCAAGCACAAGCCAGTGCGCCTGTAAACTGTGTAAATCAGTCTAAATTGGAGTAAAGTAACATATGTGCAACGCAGCCAGAAAGAGCATTGTTGGTAATGAACTGTATTTATTGAAACTGTGCCAGCAGTATTACATTTTGTCCCAAATATAGCTTTGTGATCAGAAAGTCGTCATCATCTAGCTGAGGGGCACTGGTTAGCCAATGCTAGATAAACATTCTTTCTGACCACTGATGAGAAAATTATTGTGTAGTTTCTTTTATTTTCTTTAGAACCATACAAACTAATAATTTTAAGTTTCCTACGGAATAACATGCAACAACCGTGTGTCCAGTAAAGGGGGGGAGGCGATTGGAGACAGAGCGAAAGTGTTTAGTCTACACCCACACGTTAGAAGCACACTCAGTTTAAAACAGTCTACGCAAGGTCGTATAGTGCAAGGCATTTCCATAAAAATGCTATTCCGAAAAACGATAAATTGATCGATAAATAAACGTTATTAGTTTCCTCGGTCTCTTTAAAATTCCAGAGAAGCAATAATATCGCAATACATTAAGTTTAATGTCGAAGTTATTTTGTTACATTTTAAATCCACTGTACTTTAATTTCTTCCTTCATCTGTTTTAGTATACTAAGCTCCAAAGACCAGGTTCCGGATCCGGTTTAAATTTCGATTGCGGTTATTCCCTGCCGTTCAGTTGGGAAAATATTATTAGCGAACTGGATTTAGTTGCACATTATAGTGTGCGAAGAGATCATGAAAACTAGCCACCCTCTGAAAAAATAGGTGTAATTAGGAAGAATTGTTCCTAAATCGGGGAAAATTTTGGCAAAATTGGGGAATATTTTGAGAGTTCCTAAAAATTTCAAGCATTAACCTCCTCTCCCGAGACCATCCACTCTATCTGCCGACGGACCTTCTATACCTATGCTATATTTGCTATATTATAACTCATGTTTAATATTCTTAACAGAGTGCAAAATATGTAATTAACGTGTGTGTGATCACAGCAATAACGATATATATATATATATAAATGATTCAATACTTCCTGGTGACGGATCATGGTAATCACGGATAATCAGCCCTAAATTTGTGCAAGAAACAAATGGTTAACTTGGTGACACACCACATGATTGTTCGGCAAAACTAGAGTTTTGTGCAAACTTATGTATGGCATTGATGTATGATGCGATTCATAACTGGGAGGTTTGTCCATTTCTTGTTGAGGTGCTATTTTGTAGCTGCATGTTTTGACATGGTGTTGTATTTTATTCCTCAGCTAGCAAATTCTTAATAGGTACAACAAACGTACTGTATGTGTTAATACTTAATGTGTTTTATTTTACTATATTTCAGGAAAATGTGTGTAACCATTTGATACGACGAGTACTAGATCATACGTAATTAACTAGTATTTGTAGAAACATGTTTTCAAGTTCAGACGTTTCGTTTATCATTCGCTTGCTTACTACTAACGAGCTTAATATTGCGTTGTACACGGTTCTGGCTATATGTATAGCCTAAACGATAGCTTAATACTACCACTACTAGTGATAGGTGTAATCGAGCTTCCTCCTTCGCAACTGTACTGATACGGTAGCCTCCACGGCTGTGAACTGGATTGGTAATTCTTCGGCAAGATGTGGATCAAAGGACTGCACTGGTTTATGTCGTGGGCTGTTATCGTTGGTAAGTATTATAAATTTATTCATTCTGACTATTCTGTTTCGTTTTTTGTAGCATATATAATAGGTACCAGATTGCTATAGTATTATTTTCTAATAATTTGCTAAAATATTGCACTCAAACTGCTGTTAAACATTGATTATATGTACCAAAGGTTTTTTTGTTATTTCGAGAGCTAAAGTTCGTATTTCTAATAATGATGAAAGATTATAGTCTTTCACCACTTGAACTTTTAGGTTTTGTTTTCAAGATGTTATAAGGTTTTGTAGTTTTAGGGGATTTATATACGTATGTAACTTGAAATTGAAACTTGATGTGCAAAGCAAGCTGCTGATCTTATTAAGAGATTTAATGACCTGCAAGCACTTCAATCCCTTGGGTTTTTTGCTTTAACAACCGAAATTGGTCAATTTTGGAAATACAGCGACAATTTTTTATGGTAGCGATATACTCACTTCGACAACCGGTTGAGAGGACATCCATTTCTTCCATATTTATGACAAAAATTGTTTCGATTTTTTTGGGTTCCGTTGGTACCAGTGGCGGATCCAAGGGGTTCGAACCCACCTTTTTGAGTTGCAAAATTTTCACAACGCCCCACTTGTTGTAAAATAACGCGCGTCTCAGTTCGATGATGAATGAAAGGCACACTCATCAACATTTTACACATGAAACAAAATATATATTCTCACCGTTGGATTATCAAAGCATCATGTCCAGTTTTCATGCCTGCTTATGCGCAAACGTTTCAACGGCATCCTCTGTTGCCACAGTAATATCTCGGTGAATGTTCAACAGTGCAAACCCATTCAGTCTCTCTTCTCCAGTTGAACTACGAAGGTACGTTTTCAAGCGACGTAGTCGCGTCTGGTTGGTACCGGAAAGTTATTAAAAAATTCTCTATAAATGTATAACTTCATCATTCGAACCATATCAGAAGCTGAGTCGAATGGTGATAAAATCAACTGAATGAGTTTGCGGATTATAGAGTTATTTCCATTTATGCGTGAGTTTACTTTAGGTCCGTACACCTCTGTTGTTATTTTGTACAGTCAGTTCGGCATCGTAAAACCGACAACCGCGAACAAATCACGATCTTAATGTATATAATATACGTGTATACAATTTGCCATGCAGCAACCCGTAGGCGCTGCTGTTTGAGGCCATTATTTTGCTATTAAGCATCACATTTGGCTGGCCGCTTACAACTGAAAACGCGATTAGCATTCGCGCTTTTATCGTATGCTATAATACTCAAATAGACTGCGAACATTGTTTTCTAATTCAGAATATATATCATTTGTTGAACACGGACAAACGTACGAACATAATGGACAAATGTGCGTAAACGCAAATTCTACTCATACATCACAGAGCCCATGGCCGCGTTCACAAAAATCTTAATACCAAAGGCAAAAATGTGAACACGAATTTATGCGCGAATCAGTTCGTCGTTTTGATAAAAGAGGAGCCTTGGTGTACGCACCTAAAGTGGACTAACGCATTATTTGAAATCATAAGCCTATAACTAAGGCTAAGCATTAGCCTAATCCTAATTCGCTAATCTATGAACCATACGGTTATATTAAAATGTATTTTGAAATTTTTGGTATCTCGTTGGGACGATAGGGAAAACCAACAAATAAATAAATTTTCTTCATAAATGTAACGAAATTGATATTTTCTGAATCGGCTTGTCGAGCTGATTCGATTGGTACCATGATATAAATGCATCTTCAAAACTGGTCGATTTCGGCCTTGGGGAGGGGGTGAAGAAAAAGATCCCATCTGGCTCAGTAATATATTTTCTATATATACGTACTTAGATACCTCTAAGTAAATTAGCACTAATGTTATATAATGTCTTAGTTGCGCAGCTACGAACAACGCTTCTCTCAAAGTGACGCAATAATGTTAAATGTTTAGATTGTCTCTTTTTGTCTTAAGCCATGCACAACTCTTCGTGGACCTAGGTCAATTTGTTTTCAGGATCTAACAAGCTAAAGTTTACAAAATGCCCACTGAGGAATGTGTAATTATAGGGTGATTGGTACTCTGCGGAATAAAATTGCCTAATTTACCGTTAGCGCATGCGGGTTAGATTCAGTGGGACGCGAATGAATTTTCATCATAATGTCGGGTCGCTGAAACTGAAAAAACGCCTTGCCGACCCGCAAATAAAGTAATTGTATACGTACTGTCAAGCTGGCATGTCTGCAGTGTTCCGAAAAGTGGGGAGTTCAATGGCCCGCCGATTTCGTTTTTTGGGAAAATTCCAAAGGAGGAAACAAAATTTTGTTATATATACTGAATATTTTCATGTACTTTTACTGTTGTACAAATATTTTCAGGTTACAGAACAGAGTTTTAGTATTCGAAATAACACGTAGTATTAATATTTGAAAGTACTATTGTACAGAAAACATCATTTTAGAGGTATTCATCTTAAATTATAAATTTAGTTTAACAAGGGATTTCGGGTGAGTCGAGGGACGAACATGGTGGGTGGTCCCCGTACTTTTTCAATCTATCAAAATATTTTTAGCTTTCTGAGCCCTCTTTAATGCCCTGGAAAGATAATAATATCAGTACAATATACTAAAGGTAACGTTGCGGCCATTTTCAGCATATTTCAAAACCACAAAAATTTGACATTCAATCTCATGAACTTAGAATACTACATTTAACCTACATGAATTCTAGGGTAACGTTGTTCGTCTTTCAAACCAGTAGCTTTTTAAAATTAGATTTATTTTGATTGACAGGATCATTCATCTGGTATTATATTTCCCATGGACAATGTGAATATAGACTGCGTAGACAACAGTGTTGTACAATAAGGCTGGTTTGACCGGTAATAAGCAATATTTCTGTTGTAATTTATGAAATTTTTGCTTCAGAATATAAATTAAAAAATCTAGGTCGATTTTGCTTAAATTATGGGCGCTTTACCGCGAAAACAAAAAATTCAGGGTGCATTAAATCAAGGTTAGCCCATAATTTTACCAATGGGGCACAAACCGGGGCATGTTTTGAACCAGGGGAGTCGGAAAACGCCTTGGACCTTCACCCTCAATTTGGTGGGCCCAGCTTAGTCATATTGCATATATAGTACATATATATTCTTATTGATATATATAATACGGTTCGGCATACAATATTCAGTGCTTTTTTTCATTATTAACATGATATTATAACAAATATATATACATAATTTTAAATTGTGTAGTGTAAAATTTGAAAATAATATAAGGCCCTGCTTGAAACGCGCTTAACTGTTAGAACAGGAAGTACGAAATTTTAAATAATTTTGAAGCGACGTATTTTAGGGCTTGACATTTGTTTGAAACAAAGCGTGTTCCACTGTCATGAAGTAGTATAAGTGTAGATGCTAATAATGTGTATTATATGTGTATAATAATTGGACTAATATTCGAGGTGTTGTTACGCGTTTTTGCACGATACCCGACAGGAGTGACGTATCACATTTCGAGTGAGCGAACCGGGAAGCTCGCTCTGCATTTGGAAAGTATATGGGTCATTTCACGTAACCATGTACTTTTGAAACACCACTTTTTGAAGCCAAAATGAAACGTTTTCGAATGTACAGTGTCTAGACCCCTTCCGATGTAAAAAACCCTGAATCTTTCGAATATCGAGGTCTCTATGCAAAACGAGCTACCTGAAACCTGCTAAAGGGGTTGGAAAGGGCCCACCTGGGGGTCAAATTTTAATCCGAAATAAGTCATTATTCTGTAGTGTTGACGGAGTGGCACGCGAACCATGATCTGTTTTTATGCAAGTCCATCCAAAATGGTCCTAGTCAAGCCATTTGGAGCACTTGCGACCTAAAATTGATGCTGCTAGGGCATTATTGGGGTTAAAATCGACCAATTTAGAACAAGCCTGTCGCAGAAGTTTTTCTAGCGCAACGGAGACAGCACCTACAGATACCATTTTATGCTCACAAACCAACCATGAGCGGGGGACGTCTGAGAAAAAATTTCAGGCAGATCCTTAGGCCTTGTAAAAAATGGCACCCCGATATGTTGAGTCGGGGGGGCTACACCTCAGGTCGGGGGGGCTACAGCTTCCTACAACATGCAACGCACCAAACTTTAGCTACTTCTATACATTCTAGATGTAAGCTGGTGTAAAACAAATACAATAGATCTATGACCAGTTTACATTTAAGTGATGATACCAAGGACAATGCGTGTAATAGATGTGCGGGCAGGCAGGAGGGTTTCCTAGTTGCCCAGTTAACAGCACGGCCCCATATATATCATAGTGCAATGATGATGAACTTATATACTAATATGATTCTTGCGACCTTCGATTACTTTTATTATACATGCGGTCGGGGGCTACAGGTCGGGGGGGGCTACATTTTCATTAAAAATTTTTAATAGATGGGTCGATTCTAGTGGGGCTTTACTATGTTTATATCCGGCCTATTGTAAGACTGTATGCTAAATTTGGCTTTTTTAAATTTAAGTTTGGTCAGGTCGGGGGGGCTACATTTTGCATACCCCATTTTTGGCATTTTATGACCTTCGACCTCATAATGAAATAACACATGGACAGACGCTGATATTCTTTTTTTTCAATAACACCTGTACTGATTGCGATTACCGTTATATAGCATTTTTGGCGCTAGGGCACTTTTACGTTATTTACCAGCGTCTGAAAGCTGCCAGATTTGACCTTGGGCGGGGGGCTACATGTCACGAAAAAAATTTTCGGAAGCTTGACGTCAGCTTCAGTGTCGATGCTTACTCCCAAGTTTTTCCGGAAAAATTAGCAAATACCAATGGATCACAGTGAAATGAAAAACACATATATGTATCACGTGCTACCGATACGGCGAACGTTTATATTAGGACATGTGTTTTTGGCTTCATTTGACCAACCCGGGTTGAGGGCCTCTGGCTCCTGCTATGTTTGGGGTACAGAGGTCCACCATACCTCGTTATGATCGTCGGATATGCTATTACTACATCTCACAGCGACATTAAATTTCCTTACAAAAGACTGGTGGTATGGGCCAAAAAGTGCCGATGTAGCCCCCCGACTAAAATGACATGGTTTCGTGAAATGACCCATATATAATAAAATTAATAATAAAAAACTATTTTAGAGCGAGTTGCCTTCGACCGAGTTACGAGCGGCTCTATTTTTTAACGTGGGTTTCTTCGAATTGTCAGCAGCGATTGTTGTATCATAAGCATACATATATTTATACGTATCATCTGCAGTTTTTTTGGATACGATGACTAAATTTACTAAATTTTCTCTCGCAATTAAAAAATAGATTTTCGAAAAGGTTTGTTATGATGCTAAATAGCGTTTGTTGAAATTCGCATAGGTTTTGTACAAAATGCTTTTTGACAATTCCAGTATCCTGATATTTGTGTGGCGGTATGTTTATTTGTTTTCAGCAAATGTCGTAATGTCTAATATATTATACATACATATAATATATATATATACCAGGATAGCGCGCGTTGAGGGAATGTGACCCTCTTTTTACACCTTTTATTTTCCTTTGTTTACTTAAGCCGCGTCGCTTTCTTCTAACCCCGATTCCAAATACATAAGTATATATTTTGATATATATGCTCCTACAAAATAAATAGACATTTATATAAGTTAATATTGGTTTTATATGAAGTTGGTAGAACGTTTGTAGCTATGGATGTGGATGTCCAGCGTTTGTCTTTATTAATTCCTGTAAACACTAGGTTAAGTTTTATTAATATATTTATTAAGTCAATAATGTTTGATTTGCAACTTATATAAATTTTATATAAATCCTGTATAAATTTAAAGTTTTTTATCAGTTAATATAAAGTCAGTATCAAAATTGGTAGTTGAAAGAAGTTTTGTATAAGTTTTGGAGTTTATATTTAGTTTAATACTGCCCGACGATTCAACTTTGAGCTCTTGAGTAAATATTATTTTTCTCTAAAGTTTTAGCTTAATCTAAAAGTTATATTAAAGTTGGTATTTGGTTCATATAAAGGCAATATAAAGTTTGAAAATTTAAAATTTTGAATTGTAAAGCAATACAAAAGCCATATTAGGGATAGGCTTTTAGTTTACATGTAAAGTAACGGTCACTTTGGACCGAAAATATAGTAGCAGACACGCTAAGGATTTCACAGGGAATCCAACTTGTTATATTTATTAGTTAAACAGTTAATTTACTAGAAGCTTCTAGAAAGTAGCTTAAATTTATAAAGGTTTTATATAAAACTGATATAAACAGGGTGATAAATCAATTTGATTACGCAGGATTTCATATAAAATCGGTCCGAAATTTATCGAAAATCTGACCGATAAGGAAGCTTGCTTATAAGCTTAATTTTTGGAGTCAAATCGTCCGAAAAGTGCTGACCAAGCACTTTTATTAAAATTTTAACGACCGAATAAATCAAATTAGCTTGGACATGGAGGCTTAGTTTAATAGATAGTTATTAGTGATGTTAGATAAAACAAGCCCATAGAATAGTTAAGGTAGGACTAAGAAGCCGTATTGATTAGCCATAAGGTTAAGCCTCTATGGAGTCCCTGTCCGTGCTTTTGTTTACGTGATAGCCTTGCCCGGCCTAGCTTGTCCCGCAGATCCATAACTGTCGTTAGCGCTTTTACGCGTTCCTGTTAAATAGTCTAAGTCATGCTGAACCTCCCTCGGTCAATGAGTTAAGGCACAAAACGGCGCGATCCTCGCGTATGGACATCTTTTATATGATTCCCTGAGTCGAGTTAGGAACTGAACAAAAGCCCTTGAGCCGACCGAGGTTAAATAAAATGATTTTCTTGTTAGACATTTGGAATAAAGCTCCGCACCATCCTTGGCCTTGTTGGACGAATTTAAATTCGGCATCAGTAGAAACTTCACCAATTAGGATGAGATATATTTGTAGAATCGTGATCTTAATAATTACTAACAGTTGTTTATGAGCTATAAAATTTACGTGGTGCACCGTTTCTTCTAGCATTAGTGGTGAGATGTGGTTGGGATGTCAACAGCAACCTATACCTCTAAAGTTGAGCCTAAAACGCAGTTAATCTAATGTCCACAACAGTGAGATACCTCGCTCTGAGTGAAAATTTAATATTTCTCAAGAATAACTCCAGGCATTCGGCTGAAATTTTAGCCGGACCTCCGTAAGGACCCGGCTGTTGGTTTAATGCATAAAAGTTTTGATTATGACGTCGGAATCACAAACCCAACGACCCTGAAGGGGCAAACGCTCATTACTCAAAATTCCTTCCACAAACTCTGACGATTTTATCTCTACAAATTGAGGTCTCTTAGGCTTTCCATTTGCGCTATTAAACCCGTCAAAGCCGTGGCCCGTTCAAAACATATAATAAATATAAACCCGAGTAGCGCAAAAGCCGCTCAGGTTTTGCACAGAATTCACAGATTTTCGTCCCGTATAAGTATATTCATAGTTAGGCTTTGGTCTTGCTTTTTCACGCATTGCATTAGTATAAGAGAATTATCAAACTAAATAGCGTAGATATTTCTCGTAGCAAATGGCAATATTTTGTGTACAAAAGTTATCCATATCGCCAGACGCGATATAGGGTCTATCGGGTCCCGGCCCGATGGATCAATTGTTGGAAGGACCGTTGACCCGATCCTAGTAGAGTGAAAAGTTAGGTAGAACCCAGCCCCCATGCAGAGTGACATGGAGAAAGGCTAGTAAATTATTAAGAAATTCAAATTTATAGGTTTACCCCAGCCTCCGATGAGTTAAACTAAGAATCGCGATCGAAATTGAGACAACCGAGTAATTTAGAGGCACGAACCGAGCGTAATTTAGTAGGTAAATTGTTACGATTGAACCGAAAACCGGATCTAAAGGTTACAGACCCATTTCCTCAAGTAGAAATCACTAGTAACGCTGATTAGATTGTAGCGCCTTTTGGTTGATTTGCTAAGTAGCGTCGAGTTACGTTTATATGATCGTACTAGCAACGGAAATCGAAGGCTAAGCCAACCCCTTCGTAAGTGTAGGAAGAGCCCATTTCGAACCTTTTCATAGACTAAAAAATTATACACCGTGAGCGAATTGAATGCCACCCAGCAAACTGAAGTTATGACATGGAATGCCCGAGTTAGCTTTTCAGAGTTTAGTATTTAGGGCTTCTTTTCTTCACCACTTATTGTTTAGCCTTTTTTTTTGGTAAGAATTTAGGGCATCGTTCCGCCAAAGTGAGCGCGAGCGAAGGCTCTTCGAGAACCCCGATAAGCTCAAAATTTATAATTTAGTACTTTTCCCCGGATTAGGCTCGACCCAGCATGTTCTTAAAATGTACAAATTTGTCCGTCGAAGTACATTATCAAAATTTCTAGCGTTGGTAAATTACAATCAATGTACACAACACATATTAAATTTTAGTGTCAATTTTGTGTTTGGAAAACCTGAAAAGTTAGAAAATTCGGTCCCAATGTCTCTCTACCGAGACCTCCAAGCCGCTGAGAAAAGCTCTTACCCCGCCGATTACGAATCCATTCTGGCTCATGATTATGGACACGAGAAAGTCCACTTTTCGTATTTATTTAGGTCGCAAATTAATATAGATTTAAGCTCCAAATTCCACATCTTTGTTCCCATTTTTAAAGGACAATTTCATATGAACCTGGAATCACGATTAACCTGTTGTATCCCGTACTTAGAAATATCTGTTGTATCCGCGTTACTGTTCACACACACACGTATGCGAGTAGGAAAGGAAACATTAATGTTGCACCGTTGTCGCATTTGAATTAAGGAGTCGTACCCGGCGTGAACTAACAAATTTGTACCCAATACAATTGTTCAATACTGTAACCTTTAGTATTACTTGCCGTAATTTAATCGATTTGCCGTTCTTTTTACCATATTTATCTATCGTGTACCATGGCCGTGTTGGCCAATGTAACCTTTATGGGCTGAAGTATAATGCATGCCATGCCGTTCTCGATATACTAAGCCTAAGCCTTAGTCTTAGACTAAATTAAGGTCCCTATAATTATGAGCAATGTACTAAGCCTAAGTCGGGGGGGGGAGGCTGCCGCCCCCCAAACCCGCAGCTCTAAGCTGTTCTCTTTTCTAACGTTATAACGTCCGGCCCCTAAAGGTGACATGGGCGGCCGTGTTGATTAGGATAAACAAACTCATGTCGTCCACAATCCCTAATTTAAGTACGCTTTGATCCATATATCCGAATTTGGCCATTGTGTTATTTTATGTCATTTTATTGTTTTGCCGCCTTTAGCTTTACCCGAACCTATTGTTTAACCGGAGTCGTAGCCTAGTTTGTTTGTTAGCTTTGTTTACCCTAGCAGTCGTAGTTACTCGAATGACGCCTAGATAACTCGATAGCTCACTGACCACTGCCTATTATGCCTCATAGCTATTTCTCTCCCCTATCTGTTTATTTTTTGATTAAGATAAGCGCAGCTGTCGTTAGAAAGGCTTAGTAGTTCACCCCGTGATTCGAACCAACGAGCTGTGAACGTCCCATAAAAAAGGCGGTGACTCCGTAACTTACCCCAATTGCTGCCCTGTCAATTTTCCCGATAGCGTACCGCCTCGTTAACATTGTATCTATCGTATTTTTCCCGTACAATATACGTATGTCCATATCTATGATGATTTTGGCTTATCAATAAATACTCAATCAAACTCCAACCGCGTTCCTGTGTTTTACTGACCCCCTGGTAGTGATATATGTACTGAAGGGGTTTGAAATCCGTCACCCTATCGACGACCCACGGTCAGATTTGACACACGCATAGAATAAGGAAACCTTAGCGTGACTCGCCGATTCCTATTTGTGTTAATTGCATTATTGTGTGAGTACTGCTCGTGCGACCTACGAAAAAGGAAAATTTTTATCCGAAACTAAACTTTGACTGAACGTCCAAAATAGGAAATCACACGCGATCCGACGTTAAACGTCTAGGGATTTATGGGACCCAAGTGGGGGCCACTGGCTAAATAAATTATAAAGCGTTCAGGAAAGTCGAGAAGAAAATTTACCTAAAACACACTTCCATGTGGAACGATGATAGGGAATAGTGGTATGGTCTCTTTGGCCTGAGAGCAGGTGACGGAGCCAACCTCCCTAGGGAAGTACTACCGCTCAGGCTACGTGCGCAACCCGTCCGGCAGGGTCAGACCACATCCTGTGAAGTGATCCTGCGGCTTGCTAAGCTCCGTAGTCTCCTGGAACAAATTTGAACTCATTAGGTTACGATAGCCGGGGTCGTATGGGCATAACGTTATGGAAGTGCGTAATGCAGCAGCGTCACGTCGATCTGATACGTATCCAATGTGATGCAAGTGCAGGAAATATCGTTGTGCAAGAGCGAATTTAACTTGAAACATAGAAAACGTGGCTTAGGAATCAGCGCCAAACCCTTGTTTTTTCATTTTATAACAGAAAACTAAACATTAGCTTTTTAGTTATGCGTCGTTGACGAAGAAATGTCATGATATACACACGTGTGTATGAAAACAATGCATTCGACAGTATGTGACGTCATTCGTGAGTTGTTACGCAAAACGAGTTCTGAGTAACAACTTTGGCAACGTTGTTACGCATAAGCACCTGTATATAACAACGCTGCTAGTGTTTTTGCGTTGTGATCATTTGTTACGTTCGAATGTTGTTACGAGCATTCGCACCTTTTTGACGTGTGAATGTTGTTACGAACAGTCTTGAAAATACACGGTCAAGGGCCAAGGTCCCTGTGGAAGGGTAGCCGATGCCGCGGGGACGAGCAGTTAGAAATGGGTTCGGCCTCCGAGAGGATCTGCCAGTCGGCGCGTGGGAGGGGTGGTTTGGTAAGGAAGGTCGGCCTTCGGCCTCCCAGAGCGTCACCAGGTCGGCGGGTGCGGAAGAAAGGGGAGCAGCTCTGGGCCTCCCAGAGTGGCCACCCCGTCCGGGGAGTGTAATGGGGCATGGCATGTGTATGGAATGGCAAAATTTTTAACATTTAGAAACTGGAAATTTATAAATCACAAAAAATGAAAGATTTTTGAATTGTTTGGAGATTCATTTTTATGTTGTGTATCCGTAGCACTTGCCTTATTTGATACATGTTACGCAATTACCATTGGTTATATCGTATTCAGCAACCGGAGAAACTTGTGGAACATGAGGAAACTTTTTTGTTGGGGTTCGGCCTCCGAGAGGATCTGCCAGTCGGCGCGTGGGAGGGGTGGTTTGGTAAGGAAGGTCGGCCTTCGGCCTCCCAGAGCGTCACCAGGTCGGCGGGTGCGGAAGAAAGGGGAGCAGCTCTGGGCCTCCCAGAGTGGCCACCCCGTCCGGGGAGTGTAATGGGCATGGCATGGGTATGAAATGGCAAAATTTTTAACATTTAGAAACTGGAAATTTATAAATCACAAAAAATGATTTTTGAATTGTTTGGAGATTCATTTTTATGTTGTGTATCCGTAGCACTTGCCTTATTTGATACATGTTACGCAATTACCATTGGTTATATCGTATTCAGCAACCGGAGAAACTTGTGGAACATGAGGAAACTTTTTTGTTGCCTTATCGGACCTTCCCCTTGCTGGGGAAGCATTAAATTCTTAGCTGAACGACTATGGTTTGGATATCTATGGTATATACATACGAATATTTCTGCCCACTACAACCCATTACTAGATTTAACGTGGTACTCCACTTTGTTTTACAGAAATTTATGTGTATTAAGCCCTCTATGTGAAAGAGCAATCACTTGTTGAAAGTTCCGCTTATTTTGATTCGTATTTGACCATCGGCTCGACATTTGAACATTTCCCTGTAGATCAGAAAATATAATATTGCACATGATTGCACAGTAAATTATCACTAGACGTGTGGCCCAACTACTTTGCGGCTACTGACCTTTGTAGCTTTATACTACGAGTGAAGGTTTCAATTTATTGTAACATATCCTCCGAAAGTTAACAACATATATCCCATTTGCATGTGATTTCGGAACTCTTTACACTGATTCGTCACGCGCCATAATAATTTGTTTCCTTATACATCATTAATGAAAAAATCAACTTGTCTTCATTGCTGTTGGTCAAAAGGAAAGGTGTTCGATTAGATGTCATGGAGCCAATGGAACGTGAAAATTCACTCCTTCTTCAAAATGCTTGACAAATCATTGCAATCTAATTTCAAAATTATGTTAGGTTATGTAGGACGCCACTTCCACATTTCTAGTACCATATCCTGCCTCCCATAAGCAGTGTTATCAATCCAAAATAGAATGGTCATTGTTTAGTGTTGTTGAAATTATAAAAACCGACTGCTCAATCAACACACTCAAACAACGATGTTTAACAATTCTGTTCTATTTGACTGTTTGCACAGCGGTACGATGAAAAGGCAATAAGATTGCTTGATTGCTCAGTGTGTTATTTAATTATGTATAACAGACACCAATTGCGTGCATTTCCGCATATATTGTTACGCCAGTTAGGAAGGAACATGGGGCGTGAACGTTCAGCCGCTCAGCAATGAACATGTTATATACAAATGTAACAGGGTC
>JASANE010005713.1:0-44898 GCA_030248225.1 Trileptium ribeirensis | reverse complement strand
CACTGTAGACATGGCCATAGGCTTGCGTCACGGAGTAGGCGAGATGCTTGTCGCCCATGGACAAGGTCAATTGGACAACGCGGAAAAAACCCAGCCACGGCAAGTGAAGTTGTCAGATATGTTGTCGGAAGATGACATCCGTGTCCTTCAACAAAATCGGCGTGCCATAGCGGGTTACCATTGCTTGTCGTGCTACTCAACGGATGTTATCGTTTTGGTGGATGCATGGCTGGAAGAGGAAACTGGACTTCCCCAAGCAGGTGCCTGCGCAGAGTGTGGCCATGAACGGTATCATCTGCCAGGACCAAGGACCCAAGCACCCATTCTTCAGGCCTCGGAGTTAGACGCTAAAGAACAGGACCTCAGGTAGCCCCCGCAGGCTTAGGTGCGCGTGGTGGATACGACATAGCCGGATCCTCTGATAAAAGTAAGAAAGGAAGTAGAAATCGAACCTAGTAATTCTATCAATGCAGGATATTTTTCGGGAGAGATCTGCTTGAGTGATATATGTCAGGATGTATTTAATGTGTATATGTGGAAACCTCAAACAAGTATTTCAGGCAGTTCTTCGAAAAATCGATTTCTAGCAAAGTCAGGTGGCGTTTTGGCATTTTTTGGTGGTCATAATGTGCTATCTAATCATTTCCTAACACAAGTGGATATCGACGGTAAGTGGTTTAATTGTACCGAGCAGTATTACTTATGTTGTCAATGTTGTTATGCCCAGGATTTTGATGCTGCTGCACAGGTGTGCTCGGAGAACGATCCTAAAAGACAAAAGGGTATCGTAAAAAGTTTCGGAAACCGTTCGTAAGGATAGGGAGGCATGGATAACGTCCGGTCTTGCCTTCAAAACTATGTTTCATGCAAATATGGTAAAATTTTATAACGATATTTTGTTACGAAAATTCAATGACAACCCATGATTTACGTATGTGGAATATAAAAAAACATCTTGGCAGGACCTGGCAAGGAAAGATTTTAATGATTATAAGATCTAGCCTACGTACCCAGAAATTCAACGGCCTCCACTTCCATTCTGCCAATGGTGCGACTAACGAATCAGGGTCAGGTAATTTCTGCGTGTATACTGGAAAGAGCGTCCTCACGGATACAGATCTGAACCAGTTCCTCTAATTTTGGGAAACTTTTTGCAAAAATCCCAGTAGAAATACTTTGTGATACGGGGTGTAACATAAGTTTATTGAAGTTTCAGACAGCATCACGTTTAGAAAATTTTAACTCTACATGGACACCAGGCACTGGTAATCAAGTGGCGAAGACGGTGAGTGGCCTGGGCTTGGAACTTCTCGGCGCCCTGGACATAGAAAAATATACACATAAAATGTGAGCTCACTAAGGAACCAATTGTAAAGGACCAAACTTTAATAAAATATTTATTTCGATAACCGATGCTTGTAATGAAGGACTTGGGGCAGTATTGTCTCAAGACTACGATTGATTGGAACATGTTGTTGCGTATGCGTCTAGAACCCTTGCCCCTGCTGAGAAAAATTATGCTATAACGGAGAAAGAAGGCCTTGCAGTTGTGTGGGCTATTAAATATTTTCGACACTACCTGCTCGGCAGAAAATTTAAAGTAGTAACTGACCATTCGGCTCTAAAGTGGCTAATGAATTTTTCGGAAACAAATGGCAGGCTCTTACGATGGTCACTTTTGCTATCCGAATTTGATTTCGAAGTGCAACATCGACCCGGAAAATTTCACGCGAACAGTGACGCGCTGTCTCGGAACCCTGTGATGTCATGTTCGGATACTAACCAGGAAGTTGAAGATGGTGATCAGTTGTGCTTTCCTCAGGTTGAAAATATTAGTTGTGTAACGAAATTTAATATTTCAGGCACGTGTGATAATTCCTTAAGTAGTCCCAATCCTTTGGCCACGGAGAGAAACATGCGTAACCTACAACGTTCTGATGCTCAATTACGAATAATTATTGATTGGCTGGAAAGTCATAAGGAGGATGGTGGTGAAGAGGATGTGAACAGATAAAAATCTTGTGGAAAGTAATGCCTCCCCAATTTGTGTGGATGGGCAACAAACAGACGGGGATATATCTGAAATAAACGTTGAATTCGAGAATGTTCGAGGTATGGGTACCGAATGGGAAGGTAGATTGCGAAAAAAGTAACCGAAGTTTTATGTTGAGCAAGGCATCTGCACTTGGTAAGTATTTTATATTTTGTTGTATCTTACTATTCTACATCACTGGTATTGAAGGCTATGGTGAAACCCAACAACCCAACTCTATTGTCAAAATTAATAAACATTTATCGGTAGTTTTTAAACGGGAGTGGATATTAGATAATGCTCAAGACTTTATTGAACACCACATAGTAATCCCGCTAAAACTTAGTATTCAAAACCCGAAACTCTCGCCTTCATGTTTTAATGTGGGCCACAAAAACACTTCGGACCATATAGGCTTTCTCTTAAGGCAATTTTGTGACATGTCTGTGAACATGAACACGGCCTTTATTTCAACGTATAAACGAGCTAAAGGCAAATTGGAAGCCCTTGAAAAAATCGGAAATTTTTAATAAAACCAAATAAAAGTGGGCGTCGAAATAAAAGTGGCATATTTAGTGGTTTTGCCTGTTTTATAAAATCTATTTTTGGAGGTTGTACCCTCGGGGCAGGGGCCGAGGCTTCTAAAGTTCGAAGAGCCTTTATACACTAAATACTAGAGTAACTGGTGTATCATCCGAAGTAGTTCGAGTTAATAACCGATTAATTTCCCTGTCAAAATTAGTATCTAAGGGATTTCAAAACGAAGTTAAAAGAATTAATGTTATTTCTGGTTTAATGACTAAACTAGGAGAGGTTTAAGACGGGTTCAGAAATTCAGTTACATCTTTGGGTTTCGCAATGAACCAATCGGTTCAATTGGGATATGTCGAATTAAATTTTAATGCTGATTTGGTTAGGTGGTTATCGAGTTTTTCCTATGGAACGAACATTATGTTTTAGTATACGTGTCTAAATAATACTCCAAAAGCGGCGCAGAACATAAAACGTTAATTGTACATATTAAAACAAATATATAATTTAGAATTAGGGTGAAAATACAATAGGATAAAATGCTATTACACTAAGCACAATACTAAATAAAATTTCTCAATTCACAGTTCAGCCGCATGCTCCGTTTGTCACGCAGAGCCTAGCTACGCTCCCTGTTTGTCACATTAAGACTAGCTAAGCTATAAAAATGTACCATCATAGTCCAGTTAAACTATAGTTCACCCGAACTAGTTGAGTTGAACGCGTGACATAATTTGGCCCTGGCGCACGCATCTTATCGTAAATGATGCATAATCTGTGGCATCGAATTGACCCAACCAAGGAGCGATGAACATTTCAGTCAATTTCAAAGCGAGACCCCATTGTCAGATCGTCTGTATAAATGCTCCAACATCTTACCTAATGCTTCCAGGATCATCAACAATATTTTATCAATCAACCACAGACATAATATCCGGGGGAGTGTATGTGTGCGATGGTTGAATGTAATATTATTGACATTATCGTAGATGGTGGTACGGAAAATGGTTAAAAATTACGTGGTTTGGTCGATATACACATAATTATGGCGAAATTATCAACGATGCTATGTGGCGATGCTGGTAAACCACCCTAATTACGGGCATCCTCGTGGGCGTTTCGAAGAACAATCTTCAGAAAAATATTAAAGTATAACAATAATAAGACTGTTTATAACGATTAATATGATTTACATAACTGAATATATAATTAATAATCTTTATAAGTATAAATGACGCAAATGTAAAATTTGGCTTTCTGTCTCAAATTATGATTGATCCATATAATAAATTTGAAATTTGAGGACAAATTTTTGTGGCGGAGGGGGTAATGTAACGATTTATGGCCGCCGAAACAAATTGTCTCATGTGAGGCTGGGGGACGTATTAAGTCGTGAACCCCAAACACGACGGGCCGAAACCCTTTAACTTTACTTCACATGAGGGAATTTGTTTATTTTATTTGATATTGCCCTATGTCGAGCCTGTAACCGCTATAAGTCATGAAATATCGTGGGAACTATTCCGGTGGAAATATAGCTCTTGCGTCATCTGTTTATCATGTGTGTAATATGTATGTGACGCGTATTTTGTTTACGCCTGTATAATTCATGTATGAGTTTTCACACGTGTGAAGTTGTTTGTTGTGTTCAGTACATGTGAATCGTTTATAATACGTGTAATTTTGCATATGAAAATTTGTAGGATGAATTGTTTATGCATTACGAGTGAAGTGTGTGTAATATGTGCATTTGCTTTAAAATCGCATTAGTTTTGAGTTAAAATTTTTCCCAGAACATTACAATACAATTTTTAAGAACTACAGAAATCGTGTTAAAGTGGACAGGGGGGGTGACTTGGGCATATGCGGGATGTTGGTGCCAAATGCCATAGGGCACGTTGGAGATACTACATACCAAATTTGGCATCATTTTGCCCACCCGTTAAGGAGTTACGGACCTCATCCCCTCGGTAATTTATGGCCTTAATAATTTTATTAATTCTTGGAATTATTAAGATTAAGAGAGTTTAAAACAATATAAAATTTTAAAATTTGTGCGCCAGGTCTATAGTTTAGGTACCTATCGGATTTGAGTGTCAGCCCTGGGTGCCTTAACTATTACACTTACATTAGCGAAAATGTAAGTGTATTTCTGTTGGATTTTCCAAATTTTGTTTTGAGTTAGGGATTCCGAGAATTTCATAAAAAGGGTCTCTCTAACGCAAAAATTAAAACTTATGTTAGAGAGCGAATTTCACAGTTCCAAGAATTCATAGCCCGGTTGGCAACAGTTACATTGAAATCTAATGGTTTAGAGAGATTTTAGAACCAGGTTTTAATCGGGTTCCTAGAATTAGGGTGCTAAAAGATTATTTAAAGGGTTGCATCGTGAGATTAGGGCCTTAGTCTACGTGTACAATCGGTGAACGAAGTGTTGTTATTCGCTGTGTTCGTACAATCGGAATAATTGATGGCATTTCCTATATATTCTGATTCTTAACGTAAGTGAATGTATGTTTACTTGTTTGTATGTATGTTATATCTTGTATTGGGTGTAATAAATAGTTGACGAGAATAAATTTCAAATACATATTCACATATAGGGCTCCGACACCTTGTGGTTAGTTTAGGTCAACTGTGCAACCACTAAAATCCTTGTCATACTCAGCCTAAATTCGGACTCACGTGGGCTACAGACCCCTCATTCTACTCGCCTGCTTTTGGCAAACACAACGAGATACGGCGGGCCGCTGTCCGACTTCCCGGTAGCCCCCTATATCCCGTTAAAGCGCCCCTGTTTCGGTGGGTACAAAACACCCGAAAATTTATCCGAAAACCGCCGCTCATTGCGTTCTCCCCGTCAAGACATCTCCTAATATACCCGGCAGGCCTCGGCCCGTTGCCCCGTTAACTTGGGACAGCCGACAAAAGCGCCCCCACCGACATCGACACTCTCTCTATCTGTGGTAATTTTAGTGCCCCTCTAACCGCTGCCTCTCGGACCGGGAAATCGCCCCTCGTTCGAATCACCCTTTCATGGCGAGTTCAACGATACCCGGCGATTTCTTTTCTCTCTTTCTCTCTCTAACCGACTTCTTTGGTCGGTTGTCGCTGCTGTTGTCGTGGCTGTGTAGTTGTTGTTGTTGTTGTTCTGTGTGTTTCCGATGCGAACTTGAGCGACCTTTCTGTCGCTCAAGTCGCCCTTGTGTCTCGTGTGTAGTGTGTGTTTATGTGTTCATGAGTACGCATGTGTATGTATATGTATGTGTAGGTACATGTATGTATATATATATGGACTTATCTATAATGACAATACAAAAAAACAGGATAAACAGGGACAAGATGTACTAAACTGCTCTAAATTTATAAGTTTTACGGACAGACTGGACACTAACGATTGGGAAGGACGGGGTCATGTTTAGGGCCGTCCCGTGGGTTCCTGAGGTCCCCAACTAGGACCACTGACAGTTATGGATACATGGGAATGTGATGCGCCCCCATCCTCAAGATGGGTTCATTCCCGTCTCTGGCTTCCCCCTTTGGGACGTTTAAAGACACCATATCCCGACACCTGAGCAAGTGTCAGAATGGAACGTTTGGCTTTATCCCACAAGCCAGCATATAAACGTGCACGTTTGCCCATGAATTCGATAGCAAGATTTAGCCCCCAGATGGATTCTTAGGAGGCTTAGGCAGTTGATGGATGGGACTGCTAAATCGCCGAACAATAGAAATTTAGCCTTAAGGCGACGAGTTAGCCAACAGAGTTTGATGAATGAGGACATGAAGACAGGATTCACCCGATATAAGGACACATTCTCAGCTTACTCCAAGCATATTTATGTATCAGAGTAGATTTTCAAATTTCAAATTTGACGGGTGATCCAACCATTTTCGTGGGACAGTTGGGGAATAACGGTCGATTTAAGTTAGGTAAGGGGTTTAACGATTTGACTGATGGGTTTTGGGTAAGGAATCTTAAGCTAATTGACAGGAATTTGAAATTGACAATGGGATAGGGTTCAAACTTTCATTATTATTTGGGTTAAATTCGAAGATGTTTGACCTCCAAGTATTCGGAGGGTTCAAATTTGATTTCGGCGATTTCGATTGAAGCCAACTCTCTCCAAAGGGGACCCAGGATTTTCGATACCTGTCAAAAATAAAATTTGGGAAATTTTCCGATTGGACGCCCGGGTTTGAACTTGAAAAAGAGGGCGTCAAGAAATCATCGGCGATTGGATAGCGACAAAATCGCTATCTTCCCACATAGGCGAAAAATTTGAGGCGACGACTGCCGCGTCGACTCTTGGAATCAGTCTGACTTCGGCAGTGTGGAGTTCGGTCGATTTTACTGACCGGCTCCGACGCGAGGATTTTATCGCATGGTTTCGCAATTGTTTTACCTTTTCGTGCTTTCCTTTTTGGTTTGCGTTTGGAATGGGATTCGACGACTGGAGGACCCGCGTAGACATCTCTGTCTCGCGGAAGGGGACTAGCGACCGCTGTCCCGGATCAAACCTTGTAAGTCAGGAGGAGAATCGAGGACCTGGTGGTTTATTTTCCCCGGATAAATGTAACAGATCATGTAAATCTAGGTCGCTGTAGCACGTTTCACTCTCTATAGGTTGACTTGACGTCCGTCGGTGGATGTCTCGCCTTCCCCCGTTGATTCGCTACGCTTTACAGGTTCTTTGACAAACCTCCTCTAGTTGAGTTCCGTTTTGGGCATCCTGAGTGATTGTATGGAGGGTATTGAGTTGTGAACACCAAAGTCGAAGTCCTTCTGATTCCCCGTGGTCGTAGGTATGACAAATCAAGATGGACGCCTCTCGTCCATGGTTTTACATGGCTTATTGCTCTCGAGTTCGGTTTAACGAATTTTCCTGAGATGACCACGGTGAAATTTTCCAACAAGCACTAGGGGCTTGTTTCACTATTTGCGTTTACGGTTTACAAATTTACAGTTTAGTTGATCGTCCGATGCTCATGCCGCTGCTTGAGCTCGGACTGACCTCGCAGTTAGGGACGGAGGACTAGCCTCTGTCGGGCTTTAGGAAGCCCCAAAATTTTGTTTATCAGTTTGAACTAAGAAAATTTGGGAAATATAAAAGACCAAACGAATTCTAAGTATATTAATATGAGCATAAGTTGTTTGCTTCCTGAAAGGAGTGATTTCTTCGTACTTCTGTAGTTGAATTAATTCGCTTTCATATAGTGCCAGTGTCTCGGTAGATCCTCCTTTAAGCATTGTATAGCACTCCGCCTCCGATCGCCCGAGCCCTTGACAGCCCCCGAACACCCCTCGCTAGTAACTCGTTAAAAGTACGGCGTTGTAATATTTACATCCGGAATCATTTCGATTGAGCTATTAGAGCTACCAAAGTTCGTAACAACCCGCATACGTGGTTTAAGCTTGGCAATAGTATCGAGGGAACTACTTTCGACAAAAACGACCTGTCGGCATGGTCAGATGCCAGTCCCAGCTGCGGATAATACTTTGAAGGCACGATCTAGTGTCCCCAATTTTAAAACAAAATTACACCATACTAAGTTCAATAAAGAAAGGTTGTGCCTTTCCCCCAAATCGTTTTGACCCCAAATCGAACAAGTGCAAAATCCCGTTTTCTTTTTAGAGCGACTTGATCGCTGAGTTTAGCGTTTCTTTCATTTTTATCTGGTTGCCCGTTAGGCTATGTACTATGTAGACCCCGATCTAGTTTTTCACAGTTTTTGCATTGGCCTTTTCATTTTCCAGTTCCTAGATTCGATCCTGCACGGGGAATTTTTGCCCGCTGCAGAACTTTCAGTATTAACCACTCGACTATCGAGCTCTGATAGATCGAGTTGAAATTTTAGTGATAACTCGACTGCACGGTTTCGATAGTGCAGTCGAGACACTGTACAACTACCACTACAACTACAACTACAAGAAGCAAAAAGGGCCCAATGCTCCATGTGCACTAAGAAATGACAGGCTTAGCAGCCGCGCCGAGTAAGACGACAGCGATTGGCAAAACACGGGCCGACTTTAGTAGTGTCCCGTGCCCCAGGCGCAAGTACCAAGCGCGTCCCAGAGTTGAAGTTTAGTTCCAACTGCGGAATTGGCACGATCACCCGCTCTAAACTGTTAGGACAGCGACATCGGTCGCCTAGGAAGCTACCAAAGATGGCCCTTGCTCGTGCCCCACCTATTTTAGGCTGATGAAACAGTGACTAGAGGCGACCCTTCGAAGTGTTTAGACCGGCGCCCCGGCAAGTATTACATAGTTTAATTAGTATTCCACCACCAAAATCAACCCCACTGTTGCAAGCTAACCATACGCAGATTTTAAGGACTCGGGACAATCGAGCTCCCGCTTGGACTACTGGAGACGCTGAGACTAAAGCAATTGGCAATTAGCGCCAAATCTGTTTTAAGGGCGAATCGTTGCGACAGACTCGATAAGGATGTTAGGCAGGATTTAATGGACAAGGAATGCACACTGGACGGAGTTTTAACATCGGACTGCCATGTAGGCACCTCGCTTGTTGTACAATGATTATTAGCATCCGCTCGCTTGTATTATAAGTAATCATTTGCCCTTAACCATGTCATGACTTGTACCATAGTTGGTTTCATTAACACGACCATGTTTTAACTTGCACTGTAGATCCATGTTTTTCTCGTACCCCGATTCATAGCCCTTTTCTACTGAAGCCATGCGGTAAAAGAGAAACCTAACCCTTTCCTTTCCCCGCACGGCCCTTAAATGCGTATAACGCCGCGTGTTTATCGAGAGCGAACTTCGAAGCACGCCAGAACGCATAATCCAAGCTATAGCTGAGTTAGGTAACGTTCCACATTGGACGCCTCGGGTATAAATTCTGGTCCGGTATTTCTGGGAACGCCTTCGCTCGCACCGCCCCGCTCCCCGAGTAGACATAGACAAGGGAATGAATGGGTACGACGGTGTTAATCTTTATTATTTAAAATGATGCTCTATTTGCCAGTCTCCGCTTTGATATTGTAATATACTTTAGAAATAAAATCTAGAAAACCATTTGACATGTCCCGTGTTGTTTGTCTCCAAGCGCGTCCGACTGGACTGGCAGACCGTACGTGCCACGGCTTGCGGGTGGAAATACCCCAAGCCCTGACACGCGCAGTTCGCCATCTGCGTGTGCATATAAAAGTAACGGAATTTTAGCGAGAGTTGTCCACCCAAAATTACTTATCAAACTCACTTTTCTAATAGTCACACTCACACAAAAGATAAAATTTATTAGGAAAACTTCATAACTAGATACTAATGTAATTAAGTTATCACGTTACAAAGTAGGTCGTCCGACGTTAAACACTCAGGGAATGTCGGAACCCTGTGGGGGCCACATAGGCTACAAATGGCTAAAGTGTTCGTCCGGAAATAAACTAAGTGGAACTCTAAATTTACCTAGTAAACCTAAGTTATCTCACGTTTTCACTTTAGATTACAATAGACAAAACAACTTCCTTTTAGACTAGTATAGGGAATAGCGGTTTGACATTATGACCTGTGAGCAGGTTTCGGTGTCAACCTCCCTGGGGGACCTCAGCAATCATACCAAAATACTAGACACGTGCGCAACCAATCGGGCGGGGTCCGAACACACCTCGTGAAGCGCGCCTGCGGCCTGCTAAGCTCCATAGCTTCTTGGGTCTGACCAAGAAAAGTGGCTAAACTGTAAAACTTATGGTCCGCCCTTGAGGTTATGATAGCCGGGGTCGTATGGGCATGGTGTTAGGAAGTTGCGCCATGCAGCTGCGTCCCGTTATTACATCGTTGGGGGCTACGCCGTGAGGCGTCTAAAATTTTGTTCGGCCGCACGATGCGAGTTTAAATTTTTCGTCCAATCCATACGCCGTGAGTCGTTGTTTGAGGCACTCATTTCGTTTAGCGCTAGAACGGGCCCTCATAGCTCGTAGGGATTTCGAAATTTTTACAGACACTTCACATAAGTTCAATTTCTACTTCTGCGTGGACCTCTAGCATAACTTGTGTATCCTTGGCTTTGTCTTGTGTTATTTTATTTTGTGCCCATGCGTGTACCTTTGCCCTCGTTTCGTTCTGCGCTCAGTGGTGCTCTTCTGCGAACTTTACACTGACTCCTGCTGTAGGTCGCGGTTTCACTGGACATGCCGTGCTACGTGAATGCTCCAGACCAAGTGATCAACGGGCACTGTTTCAGGTATCATTTTGCTTACGTGACTTGAACTAACTAACTAATCTGTTAACTCTTATCGTACTATATAAACTTGGTTGCGCGATTATTATTGGATTCCGTTGGTATTGTTTCGACGTTTCCTTACATCGGCATTGTAATTCTGTTTACGACTATTTACATCGACGACTCACTTTACTGTCGCCAATTCATACACCGATTTGGGACTAAATATCGCCGACACGGAACACTAACGTAACCACCGCGTCGTTGGGACTTGTTTGGTATTTGCGAATCGTCAAACGTCGCCTTTGCTCCATATCCCATTCACTGGTAACGCGTGTGTTAAGTTCATTGTTTGTAGGGTGTCGGGACTAGCGACGTGATTCGTACTATTGACATTACCTATTCCGGCTGCCTGGCTGGTGAAATATTGCGGACTGCTGCTCGGTGACAATTACAATGGTGGACGCTTCGCTTTGCTGCTCTGGGAATAGGGCTCGATCGGTGGACGTACTGGCTGGAAGATACGTGGACATTAGCCGTGGACATTGTAAATTCCGTTCAGATTTATTGTACATAAATTTATAGTGCATTTATTAACATCTTTGTGTGTACTAGCTTAGCATTTGTATACTTTTGTTGCAATAGTATAACGGCTTTGGGGTATTTCGTTTTTGATCCTATAGTGCTGTAGTGTAACATCGGAACGTTGCTATATAATTGTATATTCTGAAGCGCCTCTCACGATCGCTTCTGCAAAGTTTGATTCTTTTGCTTATTGGGACCGTTGAGTTTTCCTACTGGTAACTAACTCACGCGCTTTATTTCCCCGATATCTTATTGGATATAGGAAGTTTAGGTCGTCCTAGGTCTGATTGCTGTGCACGACTGATAACACTAGTTTTCTGGTTCGTCTTGACAAACGCAGACGCTTGATAAACTTGTCTGGCTGGTGCCTAAAGCGAGATCAACTCGATACTTATATATCTACGGGGAAACGGTGACTGTGTAGATGGACCCCAATATCAATCTCGTCGGAGATTTGGAAAATAACGACTTTTTCGGCTTGACTGACGGACATATGGAGGACAACATACGAACCAGACCTCGACCTGTCGCCGGCAACGGCGAGCGACCGTTGACATCCCCACCTCGCCCCCCCGGATATTCGCGTTGGCGAGAATCATCGAGTCGCCTGGGCTGGATACGAATACTGCTAACGCTATTCTGCACCACTTGACCACCCAGTGATCCTCATATGATCCCTTTGAGGGATATGCCTACTTTTGATGGGAAACCTGGAGGCCAGGACTTCGAGGACTGGGTTCGAATGTATAACAGTCTGGCTAACGTCAATGGTTGGGACGATCGTCGAAAACTGATTTGTGTACCAGTTCTCTTGCGTGGATCGGCAAGAGAGGCCTTTGAGGGCCTTCCACCGGGAAAACGTCAAAGTTTCCTAGGATTAGTCGCCAACTTACGCTTTCTATTTTCGTCTTCTCGCCGTCCAGAGAAATCATTATCAGGACTGTGCACCCGACAGCAAGGAGCAAATTAGCCAGTCGCGATGTACGGGTTAGAACTACAGAAGTTGTGTGATCGCGCTTTTCCTGACATGGAAGAGGAGCAACGAGATACCATGCTTCGTATGTTCTTCCAAAGGGGTTTACGACCTGAGGTGCGTAGACAGGTTCTTAACCAGATACATGAGTGTGATACATTTTGGGATACTGTGGGTGTCACTAAGCGGTATGAGGACGCCAGCGCTGCTTGCTCCGACCCAGACGCACCGGTTGTCAGTAAACCTCGTACCAAACCAGTGAATTCTTTACTTAAGGAAGGTGGTGAAGGCCTGATCACACAGCTTCAAAACATGATGGAGGAGCATCGCAAGGCGAACACCAGTAATAGCGATACGATAAGTCGGTTGCTGGATGTAATTGATAAAAGGGTCGAAAAGTCACATCAGCTTAACTCACTCGCGCAGCCGTTTGTGCCTAATGCGCCAGCCGCACCGCCACCGCGCTCGCAACCGCCGCCTATTACTTGCTATCGCTGCGGAGAACCAGGACACGTCATGCGCGAATGCCCGTATAACGTGCGTTACCCGCCTGCTGCAAATGCCGAGCCAACCTCAGTTTACGTATCTAGTGCTATGCGTAGAGAGCCCGGACAGCATTGACTAAGAAATGGTGTGGGTGTCTACCCACGAAATGATAATTATAGCGCTGGCCGAGGAGGCCCACCGCCACAGTTTTGGCGAACTGAGAATGGAGACGGGTGTCGGAATAGTTCCGGGTGGACCAACCCACCCAACTGTGGAATGCGACCTAGCGGCCCAAATCAAGCGGGACCGCAATATAGTCGACCACCACCTGGATTTGCTAACAATAACCGCGGGAATGGAGAATATACCGCCAACCGCCCAGTCGATAACTACAACAATCGGCCGGCACAGGCCTGCGGATACCAACGGGCTCAAAACGAGCGACCCCAACTTAATCGAGGCATAGGGCACCAGCAGCAGTCTGGTCGATTCTACTCACGTGACGATGGTAACCGAAACAACGATGCTGTACCTCGCCGGCGTTACCAGCTAAATTGCAGTGCATCACAAGGCAGTGGAAACAGAGAACCTAGCCCAGCCACCACTCATCGCTTAGAAGTGCTCAGTCGTGAACTCGGTATGACCCAAGGCAAACTAGGGTGTAGTGAATTAATTGGACGAGTGAACACTATTGCGACCACAGACGAACCCCAGTACGACGATGACGTATACTTGATGAATCGACATGACGACAGGGATTATTTTGAGACCATGGAAGGACTTGTTGAGAGACACCTGAACGTGATCACGACCACTTCGTGGGTTGATGCCGCGCGTCTTCCACATACCCGTGATTCGGTGCAGTGTAGGGACGGTACCGGACTTATGGAATTGGGCTCTAGGGATATGGACGACGAACAAGACAGTAATGAGCTTACTAACACTGTATATAGTAATGAAAATTCAAAATACCGAAAAGAGGGATACTTGGGAGAGGGATTGTATATGTTATGTGTGGATGTACCCAGTGCGGGTGTTGATCCACGTGTATATATGTCTGCGAACGAATTGAATGGCGAGCCGCGAGGCGAGCGAAAGATCGATCAATCGAACCATCCGGCCATGCGTGGGCCTGGAATGAACGTAAGAACTTTAACTGCAGTGGAAGATAGTAATGGTAGTATAAAAATTTGTGAAGAAATGGAAGACGGTTGTGTTCAAAATTATAGGTTGAGTGATCATAAGAGAAGTGCTGATTTTATTGCCAGTAGTCCCCAGCGAATCACCTCAAGGGGGAATTCCGGAACCCTCAGCTCGTTGGAGATGACTGCAGAGATTGTGAGTGAGGATAATGTTGTTGTTTTTGAAGAGCCATTGTTATTATTTTCCTCCTCTGAAGCTGGCCATCCGAGAGAGTGTGTTGAGAGTGTTGATGTTGATTGTTCCGGCAGGGAAGCCGATGATGTTGATATGGCTCAGGAGAACGTAGATCTATTCGGGTGGCCGTGTGAGGCACCCATGGAGTTGTTAGAGGTCGGCGGATGACCACGAATGAGGGAGGCTAGGTTGGATGACGATGCTACCTCATTAAAGCCGCCTAGCCCTAGTTCCGTTCCAAATTATAGGTTGTATGATGTAGTATGTGGGTCGGACCGCCGCGCGGGTCGTCCCTTGTGTGATGATGAGAATTGTGTGTCGTATGAGTGTATTGACAAGTTAGGTCGCGCTCGTAGCCTTAGTGAATTGTTGGAGGATGATATTGGAAGTGAAGTTGATGTAATTGAATGTTATTTTGAACCGGCGAATTATTATACTGATGGACTTGAGGTGAATTTCCCTACCTCATTGGCAAGGCGTTCCACGGTCATTGGGTCCTTCCTTGATGCTGACCGGGGCCGCCCTTGTCATCCGTACCCAAACGGAGGTAGCGACGGGTTCGCGACCGATTGCACCAATGAAGCGGGTATGATCGTAGGAGCTGGAAGTATTGCCCGGGGTCAGCCCAGGTGCGGGGATGTAGATGGCGCTGTGGCAAATGAAGACCACCCATCGCATTGTGAGGGTCCCGTTGCCGCCCCCGTCGTTGAAGCTCGCAGCGACGTTACTTGCACTGAGCTAAGTTGTTTCAATGAATTGTGTAGTGAATGATAGCGCTGAGTGTGTTGAATTGGTTGAATTGAGTGAATCAAGGGAGTCGGTTGAACTCCTATTTGAACGAAGCTGATCCGTAGCGAGCGATGCGAACTATTTAAGCGAAGCGAAAGTGTGTAATCTAAGTCAGAGTACTCCACGGGAACGTAATAATGATGGAAACGAACGGGAAGCCAAGCCTGAGTATGAAGTAATTCTCGCACCAGACGAACCCGAAGATAGCTACAGCGAGTGCAACGACAGCGAGATTGACGAGGAACGTCTGTTGAGTAAATGAAGAATTTTGGGAAAATTGGGTGGATCCGGATGCCGAATGGTACAGAAGCGAACCCAGCCTGATGCACGAGAGTGGCATAGTGAAGGGGTGTTTGAAGAGCGTCGCGGACTCAACAACGAACTACCGCGTGCACCATCAAACGACGGCATGCATTGCTTTAAGCCTGGGAGCTAGTCAATTGTCTATCCGCTCTGACGAAGGAGATGGTGCTATCGGAGGAAACGATCTGAGTGAAAGCAGCGATAGTGGCAGTATCGCTACGGAAAGTGTTAACGAGATGAGTTCGGATCCACTGGTCGAGAACGTTCAGGGAGACCTATCGAAGGGCCGCCTTGTATGCGCCTGGGTAATTTAGGTAACTCTACTGACACGTTAGTCGACATCTCTAGCGATATCTTGGGACCCGTCGAAGAGGTGCCTAGCATGCCCTCTGGTAATTTGGGTAACCCACGCGAAAATGGTGTGACCACTGAGGAATCCGTCGAAGGGAGACCAAGTATGTCCTCGGGTAATTCGGAGGAATCAGTGAGTGTAATTAGCGAGAATTCGGACGTGTGTATGGGACAGGAGAACCTACTTAACTTAGTACTAATTAGATATTAGATACTAATTAGTACTAATTAACTTAGATTAATGCTGAATTCGGACAACCCTTGACACTGCAACCGCAGGCTCTCTTCTATCGGAGAGTAGCACTCGCAATGGTACAACTCAATAATCTGAGTCGACTCTTTGAGCTCCGTTTCGAAGTTAGCACTCGAGCCACTTCACAGCGAGATGCTGCCATGCTAAGCAGCATATTAGGTATGGCTTTTCCAATTGGGCACTGCACGACCGGGATTACCTCAGTTCCGTAACTCTTGCTTGGTTAGAATCTTTCATGGAACTGGTGGGCCAATGCGTGAATGGCCACACGCTCCAGCAGGTCGTTGAGAGAGAATTCGATTTAGAGTTGAATAGGGATCCGATTTGTCGCCAGTGTCTGGAAAGTCATGCGAGAGACTCACGGGACATAGGCTTAAGCTGTTACTTTATCGGCCAGCGAGGAAGGTGGAATTATGACGGTACGTTGAGTACTGCTTGCGCGTCCATCCTCCCGGATGGGTACGTTGCACCTCATTGGCCCTACTATGTTGGAATTCAGTCGGCCAGAATGCAGAAAACTTTTCGTGACGCGAATCTCGAACTACACGACCCCTTGTGCGAGGCGCCCTATTTGATCGAATTCATTTATCGGAACCTGGGTACACACGGGGTTCCAATCAACATTGTGGTTGACCAAGCAATAGGTAGTATGGAGTTTGACAACGAAACTCACCGAGTTGCCCGATTAGTGCTGCTAAGCGCATGCTTACGACTTTTGCGCCGCCCTGACATTGCCAACTTGCTTGAGACTGAGGGAGGCACGCCTGCTGGTATAAAACTGGATAGGGACAGCTTAATTTCGGAACTATGCTTGTTTCCGTACGATAACGCCAGATGTTCTATCCCGAACATGGACGAGCAATTAACTGTAGCATCAGCCGCTTATCTTGACTCATCCGAAGAGGAATCGGAGGACAGTTCCGATAGCGATTCCGTCCAGCAGGTATGCTTAATTGAGTCAAGTGCCACGGAAACGAGTAACGGGGAAACTAAAAGCGAAACCACGGGAGAAGTCGCGAATAACGAGACCGAAAAGGAAGTCCGACGGAACGTGACCCCATCCTCTTCACCGAGCCTCAACAATGGCCTCGGACACTCTTCGGGCGCATGTAGAGTATGTACAATTCTATTGCTGCTTTGGCTCTCAGCGCTTAGCTCTACACGCGCAACACTCGCCATTTAGCGATTCAATCTCGCGATTAGGTGCTTTCGTAAATCGTCAAGTAGGAGTGGTCATCGAGCCACAGGGCCTGGTGGTCACCTCTGACCAGACAACGCATTTGCCAGTGGTAATGCAGTTATCACTCTGGGATTGGGAACGCAAATCCGACCCTTTTGTAAGTGATTTCTTCCCACCCTACGAAGCAAACGGGTCCTGCCGCGCTGATTGCTGCCGGAGAGTTAATTACACCGAATATCCACAGTTGCACGAGACCCTAAGCGCTTTGGAACGCGAGCTCGACGACGCATATCATGGCGTACTGGACACTAACAATTATTCGCTACTTGTGCACTCTTTTTGCGTCGCAAACGAACAACTATGTGATCTCACAAATCGCAGAGAAAAACGCTTTGCGAGCCTAATTGCTGCCGCTACAGGTGCCGTCTCAGGTTTCTTAGGCCTAGGCATGGCTTTTGCTAACTGGCATTGCTCGTGCCTAGGCATATCAACAATGTTCGTCACCAGATGACTGTCCTCGAGAAATTTATGAAATGAAACTTATGATGTCTCCTTTCGAAATACTAAGGCCATAAGGCAACTGACTCGAGCAAACGAAGACATTTACACCATTTCTACACAATAGCATGCAAGAGGTAGTCTCAATTATAGAACAAGTTAGGTGTGCCGATCAGAAAGAAATCGCACACGTACACCACCAGTTAATTGATCACATCTTTAAGGCCAATATGCGCTCGTCGGTACAGGCTATAATGGAATCCATGCTCAACGGCGAATTGTCTCCCGCCGTCATCGACGTTGTTATGTTACGACAGTTATTTTCCGTGGATCCATATATCTCTAAAACAATTCTCGTGCGTGAACCTAGTCTAGCATATCAATTTGGTCGTGTCATGCCCGTGACTGTGGACTTAACCGCATTCCGCTTTGGATTCATTTTGCAGTTACTGTTGCCGAAGCGCAGCGATGTTCGACCGTACTTTCGGATTTATAACACTGGCTGTAATGCACCTGCCACGCTGACACAGCTGAGGTTGCCGCTACCTCAATACGCCGACCGCTTGGGACACATCCGCTTCGAATCACTAAATCTGGGAGCATGCAAGCGAAGACCCGGAATCGCCTTCTGTGAACCACACGCGCTAATAACCGACCATCGCACTAATGCGGCGTTTACGTTATAAGTTGCCCGCCATGTGGAAGTTTTGGTCGACGTACAGCCTGCCTAACAAGGTTAGCATATAGTGTACAGAACACCAACACTGTATTCTAAGCAATTCTATATAGTGCTTCGGACACCATCAGCATTTATACATGGTGTCATAGACACCATTAACTTCTCGCTAACTTCGATGAAAGTCTTTTGAGAAGATGTCTTGACGTGTTTTTCCGTTGTATGGCGTTTGTACGGTTTAACTTCTGTCCGCGCACTTCCTATGCAACGATTTCGACGGAATGGTTTATGGGTTACAATCATTAGCGCAAATCATTTGAAATTTCAGTTAGCTAGTTTTCCCACCTTTTTTTAAATAAGTATTCAAACATAGGGTGTCGAAGACACCATAGTGTAATATACATGGTGTCAGCGACACCATAACTTGTGCTGCACTGTATGCCCGTCCGAGCACCATGCACCATAGTGTGGTCATGACCACACGTGGACAAATCTTCCACATGGCGGGCGTTTTATAACGTAAACGCCGCATAAGTGTTTAGAATGGATTATTGCAGGCGAACATGTGCCTGAGACCATTAAGCACACATGTAGCAACCGCTCGCTTATAGGTCCACTTGCTAATGATACCCGAGAAAATCACGATAAAGTTCGGACCAAACATCACTATTGACCGGCTATCCGGTGTCAAACTAAGACCTCTGACATGGGACTCACTCGACAACGCTAAGGCAATAAATTTGCAGGTAGCCCAAATAGCCAAGGAAGTACGTAAAGTGGTTAAATTCCCTGCGGTAGAATATACAGGATTCTTGCCTTATTTTCTCGTAACCATTATTGTTGGTATAGTCAGTCTGGTCTGCTGTATTACCAAGTGCAAGGTTCCGCCCAAGTACGGGTACTGTATTTCCCGATGGTTTCCATTCCGCGGACGGTTAGTTAAATCTGACAATAGGCCTAGGAAGGCATTTCGATGGGTTAGAGCGAAACAGCGACTTCCGAGTGCTCCACCAGAGGAGGACGTCTTCCCTCGTACAGATAGACCTTCGCCGGCCGACATCACGGTTGCAGCTTCGGGGACGCCGCGCGTATCCGTTGCGTCCAACCCTGCCCCGCGTCGTTCCAATAGGTTATTAACACCGCGCACCTCATCTGAGGAGGAACTTGTCTTCATTGAGGACGATGAACTATTTGTTGCCCCCACTCGTGACTTGCGCCGCGCACCTCGCCCAGGTGTGTTTACCAGACAGTTAAACACCATGAGTGCTAGCAATACTCCACTACTTATCGGTGCGACCATACTTGGCACCCCAGTTACAATACTTGTAGACACTGGAGCCGATGTCTCGATCATGTCCCAAGCTTTAGCTGCTCGCTTAGGTTTAGTACCTCGGGACACGAACACTACTCGTGTAGCATCAGCTACCCAACAAGAATTGACCATAAGCGGAATGGTGAAGGCACCAATCACTATAGGATCGCTAAGTACACCGTGCGACTTTCAGGTAATAACCGACACTCCGTAGGAGTGTATTCTGGGCACGACTTTATGGCCCTACTACCATATGTAGCCATAAACTTCAAGGATCGCTGCCTGGATCTATCCAATGGGACTGAGAACTGCTCGGCGCCTTTCGCCGACCAAGGGGATTATCGACCACCTGTCATCAATGTGGTGATCTCGGAAAACTCGGATATCTTTAGTGTACATCCGTTAGATCTAGGAAGATGTGGTGTACATCAGCACAGGATAGTCACCGGAGACGCAACGCCCATCAAACAGGTACCATATCGCCTGGCACACTCATTACGAGAACCCTTGCGTAGGAACTAAATAATATGGTGGAGGCAGGTCTAATAACACCTTCCGATTCACCTTGGCGTTCCCCCATAGTTTACGTCACCAAAAGTGACGGCACCCTACGCTTGCGTGTCGACTTCCATAAACTCAACGTAGTTGCCGAACGCGACTTATACCCACTACCCCGCATAGACGACATACTGGGTTGTCTCATAAATACCAAATTCATGTCAAATTTAGATCTTAACAAAGGTTTCTGGCAATTAGAATTAGACCCCGAGACGAAGGAGAAGACCTCCTTCGTCACTGTCCACGGACAGTATGAATACAACGTTTTACCATTTGGACTGAACTCTTCCCCAGGCGCCTTTCAAAGGTGTATGTCAATTATTTTGAAAGGATTAGGGTGGGAACGATGCCTCATCTACATAGACGACATACTAGTCTTTTCACCCACATTCGAACAACATTTAGCGAACCTAATCACTGTATTCGATAGGTTCCGTAAAAGCCAATCTTAAATTGAAGCCTTCAAAATGCCAATTTGGAAAGAAACAATTAAAATACCTGGGACACATCATTAGCTCTGAAGGAGTTAAACCGGATCCTGAGAAAACTGCCGCAATAGATAATTATAAACGACCCGAAACTCTCAAACAGTTGCAGAGCTTCTTAGGACTTGTAGGATACTATCACAAATTTATGCCGCATTATTCTGAAATCTGCCAGCCACTCAATGCCCTTCGGCGAAAAGACAGTGAATTCAAGTGGACGCCGCAATGCGAGGAAGCATTCGGAAAATTACGTAAAGCTTTGGTACAAGAACCATTACTTATATATCCGGACTTTTCTAAGCCTTTCATACTCCAAACGGACGCTTCTGGATATGCCTTAGGGGCTGTGCTTTCGCAGAAGACTGATAAAAGGACATTGACTATCGCTTACGCGAGCGAATCGCTCGTGGACTACCAACGCCGATATCCTGCCATAGAAACTGAGGCCCTTGCCATCAGGTGGCTGCCCTACATTTTCGACACTACCTACTCGGACACGAATTTCATGTTGAGACTGACCATAAGCCACTTAAGGCACTGTTCGAGAGACCGCCATGAAATTCACGCATGGTCCAATGGCGTAACGAAGTACTAATGGAATTTGGTGGTTTCAACATTGAATATCGACCAGGTAAGGCTAATACCAATATTCGGACTTTCCCGCGATCCCCGACATGACGTGGAGTTGTCTTACTCCTCAGATGCAGCTGAGTACTATGAACAGGACCATGCTCGACTGGTTGCTGTAGCTGTCAAAGATCAGGATCGTGGTAAAGGTAAAGCCCCTGCTAGACCGATGCGGAGACTTCCCACGGACAAGCCTGGAAACGACTTACTCGACAGCTCATGGGACTTCCCCCGGTCGCTCCTGTCAACTTACCACCCGAATATGTTCGGGAACGCTTCTATCGTATGTTTGGTGGACCTGGTTATGATCCTCTGCCCTACCCAACCCGTTTCATTTTCTGTGGAGACGTAGACGACCCATGGCCCGAAGGAGTTGAGGTACCCTGGAGACGGACGACTGCTCCAGAACCGCCAGAACCCACTAGCGAACCGAGCCCGGTCCTTCATCAGCACTCGACCCTTCCGCCAAACCTTCATTACCACAAGACTGCTCCGACACCGCCTGCTCGGCAAGTGAAAGCTCGACCCGTGCCACGGCTGGCACACCTGAACCCGCCACACCACGTACGCTGCCGACGAATGTTAGACAGAGGTATGGTGGTTTGCCAGAAGTCGAGGAATTTGATACACTAATTAGGGTTGCTTATGCATGCGGACCACGAGTACAATTACAACGCCCTGAACAGGTTTACGACACAGGTGAACATATATACTTACCACATTTTCAGAAATACGAGGGAAGGAGGCTCCTTAATTACATACCATACATTCAGCGAAGAGATAAACAATTTGGGCCCATATGGTGGTATCTGCACACGCGACAGTCGCCAGCTGACGAAAAGGCAGCAACTGCCCTTAAGTTAGAAGCCCATCATTACCGACTCTGCCCCGACACTGCTATTCTGTACTTACACCCCATCATGCGAAACGAGCATAGACCCAAATTATGCGTACCCAGATTGCTTATACGGCAAATACTCAAACACGAACACGTCACGTCATTTGGTGGACATCCTGGTAGGGACCGACTACTTAGTAAACTCAAGCAATTTTACTACTGGCAAACCATGGATAGGGACGTAGACGAATATGTTAAACGGTGTGTACTTTGCCAGCGGTCACGCAATTTACCTGAAAATGTCCGAGCCGCGCTCAGAGAGAACCCGTTGGCTAGTGCACCCATGCGCCGCATGTTTGTCGACATATTGGACACCCGGGTTTTGTCCCGAAATGGGAACCGATATGTTATTGCTTTTATCTATCAGTTTACGAAGCTAGTCGTTGCGGCCGCTTTGCCCGATGAAACTGCTAAGAGTGTAGCCAAGGTCTTCGTCGAAGATGTGGTGTGCCGTTATGGCGCACCCGAAGAGTTAGTCTCCGATTGAGGCGGATGTTTCGTCTCGCAGGTAATGGAGGCCTTGTGCGCTAAACTACACATATTTAAACGCGAAACGCTCAGCTATAACCCAAAGGCAAATGGGGAAATTGAACGTTTTAACCGCACAATACTATTTCCACTAAGAGTAGCATTACCTGAAAAGGACCACACGACATGGGATGAGGTTCTACCCTACTGCATCATGTCCTACAACTCAGCCGTACACGCTTCCACGCACTATCCGCCATTCATGCTCATGGACGGATTCCAACCCCGTGTACCGGGTGGAATCGAAACACAAGCTGACTGGGGTCGCTACCCTGGAGCAGAAGCCTACCGCTCAAATGTGCAACGGTGGTTAGCTATCATCAGGGATAGAGCCTATCGTTCCATGCAGTCAGCTAGGGAATATAAGAAGCGCTATTACAATCGTAAAATTAAAGTCCCCGATTACCGTGTCAATGACCATGTGTGGGTCTATCGATATTACACTACACCAGGATTATCACGCAAGCTCGAACGCAGATGGTGCGGACCGTACCAAATTACCAAAATAATGTTACCTTGCATATGCGTGAAGCTCCCCGGACAGCCCAATGCTTCTGACCACGTAGTTAATATCAACCGCACCAAACCATGCTATCGCCCGCTAAGTAGCTTCTCCGACATGGCTGACTTGCTCAAAGCCGTACCCCCCGCATATATCGAGGCTGCACTACAGGAACCAGGAGAAACCATCCTCGCTGATAAATATTTCGCTAGGGAATTACAGGCTGCTGATCCAGAAGCAGTCGACAGGTTGCGCCAAGAAATTGATGGTGCATCCGACGTAACCAGTGTACAGATTGGAGAACCTAACTTAGAATACACGCAAGCTCAGACAGACATACACCGCGCCGCAGTGGAACAAATAACCATTCAGGCTCAAGGCTCATCAGGAGCCCCGCAACAAAATAGATTACCCTTTTGCGATCGCGACAGAACCCCCGACACTGAATGGCCAGCCATCTCGCAGGAACTCTTTACCCAAGATCCCGCTAAGTTGCCTTACGCGCTGGATAAGCCTCCCGGCACTTTCTCGCCTGAGTATGGACAACATACTGCCCCAGTAACCTTCCGAGAACAACATCAAGCCGTTAGGACTGAAGAATCAACTAGGCCCCTATCACTACAACGCTCAGGTAACGGTCACACCCTGCGACCATTTAACGTTAACGCCTAGGTCTGGTCGAACTGCTCGCTTCTCAAGACCCGGATGAGCACTCGCCCCACACGCCCGAACAAGCTGCATCTCTAACTTCAGTAATCGAACACGCTGTACAAACCTCACTGCTTAACCCTGCCCAACGTCGAGCCCCCATCGCTACACAAACTTATCGTAGCCCTCAGTCGCAACGCCCAGTAATTGAGTCAGACAAGCCATTGATACCATACCATATCTATCGCGAACCTACAGCGTCTTACGAACAACAATATCCCAAACCTCGTCAGGTATACTTCACCCCACCTACCCCGCTCCCACACACGCCGCTAATGCCACTAAGATTCGAAGCCACGTTAGAAGAATATGTCCTTGACGAATGGCTTATGCCCTACTCTACTCCCCCTAGACCCCAACCCGCACAATCCGCCCCAGTGCGTAGTCAACCCCCTCTGGAACTCGTACCGACACAGAAACCTAAACCTAAACCCCGGCGAAGACCCGCTCATACTCCCGCTCCGACGCCCCAACCTGAGCCCAAACCACGGCGAAAACCAGTCCAAACTCCCACACCGACTAGTCAACCCGTATCATCCATAAGCTCTGTGACCACCTCACCTGAAACTATTAATTCTTCGACACGACCTCATCAGTGGGTAATTCCACCCCTATTGTCACCACTAGTGGAATATGGAACTGAGGTCCCACAAGTACCATCCTTTGGCCGATGGACCACCCGAAGACAAAACCAGCAAGCGCAATGGGAATGGGAGGTGGAAGAAAGGAGGAGGATTAAAGAGGAAGCTGCCCGTGCCCGAGGAGAAATACAGGACGCAACCGAACTGATGGAATACTTAAGGGGATCTCCCGTACGGTACACCCCCGCGGGAGCCCAAATAGCAGCCGACGAGATTGTAGGAGAATTTATTGACAGCCTAGCTCGACAACACGAAGCAAGTGAGCAAGACACAAGTGAACAGAGCCGACCTTCCGAATCTTCGGAGGGCGATCGACCTAAACGATCACGACCACGAGCTGCATTAAAGGACAGTGAAACATCAACCATTGGCGAATCAACCAAGGGCTCCTCTACTGGGAGGAGGGGAAGAGCGCCCCCGCGCAGCGCGCTCTCCGCCCTCAAGGGAACTCTAACTAGACCGGCACGCACCAAGCCATCTGCCCGAACCCCAGCTAGAGCTCAATCAAACGTCAGCTGGAAAAACGAGGAAGACGAAGTACCCCTTAGTCAACTTTTACCGGGACCTCGCCGAAGGCCCCGCTATGAGCTCGATTATTCAACTGATGAGGGTGAGGGATCTCCTTAACTGGGACCCCTCTCTGGGAAAGTAAAGGAGAAGAGAGAACCTCCCCAACCTACTCGTCGACAACCACATAGACAAGCCAGGGACCGCTGTCGCTAGTCGGGGAATATATACCATATGGGGAAGAAGTTCGGGTCGTAAGACTGCGCCTCGTCACCCAGGATGTGGAGCCCCAAACCCCTGCACCAGCTCGACGGACTGTACCCCTCGCTCAACCCACTCGACACATTGACCCAGTTATGCCGATGAATCCCCCATCCGGCAGTGCTCGTGCTCGGCACGATATGTTTGAACCTTTTAGGGACATATTTGACGAACAAGACATCGAGGACATGTTATCCGCCCATCCGGACTTGGAACCAGACGAAGACGATGGACAACGACAATTACGACCCGAAGACCTGGGATTGGAGGTAGTCCGACCTCCTAGGTAACCTCACCGCGAGGGACGGTTGTAACATCTATGCCAGTCAATACGCCACTCCCGAACACTCGAGCTCCCGCCGCAAATTCCTTCAAAGAGCCGTCACTAATGGCGATGAATATTATTGCAGGAATCATCGGATCAAAGAACTCAACAACGTGGAACAACTTCCACAACCTCGTGTGCCATACTACACCATCAACTATGCTGCACCAATCGAAACATTCTTGTCCAAAGGCACACGATGGCCAGAACTCTCGAACATGGTTCCGCTGGGCCAAACCATTAAACAATATCACATCGAATATGCTTCGACGGAGCAAGGATATCAACTCCTTGTTACCTACTTGTTCGATGAGGAGCAGGCAAAGCAGGACATACCGGACCTGAAGATGGGAGCTCGAGATGTCAAGGCCATCTCCCGCAGGAACAAACAAAATTCCTCGACTCGGAAACAACCGAGCGCCTACGCCCGATACTTCCCCACCACATGCGGACGGTGCTGCTAGAGAAATTTAAACTTCCTCAGTTCCGGAACGCCCTACTCGCCACGGGGCACGCCCAACTACTCGAGGCGGATCGCTCGGATTCGTTTTGGGGAGTCGGTCTTGGGCCAGAGGACATTACCTTCGATAAACGACCACGACCATGCCACAATGTGATGGGTCGCCTATTGGAGGAAGTTCGAACCTTCCTCCGCCATGCCGTTGCCACTTGGCCAACGGTATTGGTTCTGGGTGATTCGCTAGCCGCACCACTGGTCAACATGACCGCTTCAAAGGGGTGGTTCGCCATAGCATGGCCCGGAGCCACCATGCAATTTCTGGTCCGACTGTCGACGTGCATTGCAACACCCAAACCAAAACAATTATGATCCTCGGCGGGTATAAGGCCGCCTTGCGAACCAAGCCCCATGAGGGTCGACTACTCGACACTCCCAGCAAATTTATGCGTCGAGTACGCCGTTACATATACTCATTCGACTACAGTTATATAACCATGTACCAGTTATATATATGTCATATTTAATTGTAACAGGCCCGTTCCGGCCCGTTACGTGTTTTTGCATGATTCTGGTGCCAAATCCACCAGAATACATCCCCGATTGAACGGGACCAAGTTACAACAGTTTTCCAACGACACCTCAATGTTTCCGTAAGGTAGTAGGCGATTCATAACTGAAAATATAGTGCATGGTGCCACAGTTCGTTAGCGGTAATACTCTGCTTATTAACCCTTGCTTATTAACGTTTGTCACTTATTTGGCTTGCCATAATCCATTGCTTTGATATGTGCTTATAACCTAAGCCATTGCATGTATTGCTCTCATATGTATATTGGGTCGGATTGTCACTCGAGACTTACTGGACGGAGCTGCGTGGCGTGAGCTACGAGTGTAACTTGGTAGGAGTTTGGTTCGTAAGGATTAAGAGTCAACTTACAACGTGCCAATCGCGAACCGAAAATTAGGCTCTGCTGCAGACATCCGGAGAACATACCCGGGACACAACCATCCGCGCCGACTCACATAAAAGTTCAAAATTATGACCGTCCGAGAATAGGAGGCCATTACAATTCAGGCTAAACCATTGGCCCAGTAGAGATCAAAACCGAAAGTATCAAATTTACGCAAGCCAAACAATATATTGCCATGGTCGCGCGTAATACACGTCGCCGTGGTCGCGAAAACAACAAACAGCTAAAAGCTTAAATCGGAGGTACGGTAGTTTTCGGTTATCCGGGAACGACGGCTGCCGGGTTCGTTTGTCGGCCCGTAGCCGTTTACCGGGTTAGATTTCCTGCAACCGCGCCGAACATTTCGATAGGGCGTCTCGCGAGCTATCCAGGAAGGCCAAAATGACTCAAATTGTACGCAGATTTAACCTTAATATGGAGGAGCGGAACACGTTGAAATTGAACCGACAACGTTACTTACGCTAAGTCTGGTTGTTGGTAGATAGCTGTGTTCTTATAAAAAATAGATATATATGTAGGTGCCTAGCTGATTTTGAACGCTCTTGCGTCTTGCGATTAATTCCCGACTTGACATTACCCCATTATAAGACCTTGGTGGATTTACACCTTCCCCGTATTCGATTCCTGAACCTAAAGGCGACCCCTTATTCTACTCGCCTGCCTTCGGCGAGTCTGACGATATACGGCGGGCCTCCACCCCATTCCCCGTTCACCCGCCACAACCTGTCAATGTGCCCCTGAAATGTGCTGTCTGAAATAACAATTAATGGTGGGCACCAATATACCCGAAATTTTATTTCTAACTCGAAAATGGGCGAACCGCCCATCGTTACGTTCGCCTGATCGAAACATCCCCAAATATACCCGACGGGTCTCCGTCCTCCCACCCGTCGACCCGGGACGGCCATCGAAAGCGCCCCGTCGTTGTCAAAACTATCCTTATCGCAGCCGTTTTTTACACTTTCCCAAATCTGACAAGCAAGGGTGGCGTATCGCCCCTCATCCGACTCGCCTAGTCGAGACGAGTCCAACGATGTCTGGCGGGTGTCGTTCTGCCCAACCGTTAGGCCGAGAGAGCCCGCCAAAATTCCCTATATTACAATACATAAATTGACCCGAATGGGTCTGGTCCCTACTTCGTCTAACCCCCTTGTGTTTCGCATCATTCGGCCCCGTTCTTCGTCCTGGGAACGAATCCGACCCCGACCCACCGAAATTCCCCCTGGGAACCCTTGTCCCATCCCTTCCCGTGTCCCTCTCCCTGTTCGTTCTTTTTCGCTCTCTCTCTCTTTCGTTTGTTGTTTTGTCGTTTTCTCTCTCTGTTTCTCCTCGACTGACCTCTTGGCAGTCGTTCGTCTTTGGGTCGCCGCCGAGTCTGCTGTCCGAACAACACCAAAAGCGGCGTGAGGACAGCAGCGAAAAGAAAAAAGAAAAAAGAGCAAGCGAGCGAGCGCGACATATATTTATGTATATAAAATATATTATATTTGAGAGTTTTATAAGTATGTAGTATATATGTATGTATACAACACACAATTCTGACACGCACACAAGGGACGACCCACGCGGCGGCCCGACCCACATACTACATCATACGAACTATAATTTAGAGCGGAACTAGGTCTAGACAACCCTGATGAGGCCTCTACATCGTCTAACCTAGCCTCACTCATCCCTGGTCGTTCGCCGACCTCTAAAAACTGCATGGGTGCATCACACAGCAACCCGAATAGATCCACGTTTTCCCGAGCAATATCCACGTCATTGGCTTCCGTGCCGGAATAATCAACATCAACACTCTATACACACTCTCGGATGGCCAGCTTCAGAGGAGGAAAATAATAACAATGGCTCAATTACAACATCATCCTCTTTCACACTATCTTCGGTCATCTCCAAAGAGCTGAGGGTTCCAGAATTCCCCCTTGAGGTGACTCGCTGAGGTCTACCGGCAATAAATCAACAATTCCCTTACCATTGGTCAACCTATAATTTTCAGCACAACCATCTTCCATTTCCTCATAGATTTCCATGCTACCATTACTATCCTCCAATGCAGTTATGATTCGTATGTTCGCTCCCGGTCCACGCGTGGCCGGTTGGTTCGATCGATCCATCGGTCGCTCGCCTCGCTGTTCGCTCGCAAATATAGATACCAGCGGATCAACACCCACGTTGGGTACGTTCGCATACAACATATGCAATCCCTCATCCCAATATCCTTCTTTTTGGTATTTTGAAGTTTCAGTACTATATACAGTGCTAATAGATTTGTCCAGGTATTGTTCATCGTCCGCGTTCGTCAAACTCAACTTCATGACTTCGAGACCATCGATTGGCTGGACCGACCATAGCTTCGTGGTAGACGCGGGTCATCAGCCCACGGGGTGGTCGTGATCACGTTCAAATGCCTCTCGGCGAGCCCCCCCATCATTTCGGAAGTGTCCATGTCATCGTCGTTCCGATTGATCAAGTATCCATCGTCATCGTACCGCGGTTCGTTCGTGGTCGCAAGAGTGTTTGCACGTCCAGTCCGTTCACCGTATCCCAGTTTATCCTGGATCATGCCGAGCTCGCGACTGAGCACCTTCAAGCTGTGAGTAGTGGCTGGACTCGGTTCACGATTTCCACTGTGGTGTGAAGCACTGCAATTTAACTGTTAATTATGGCGCGGCATGCCGCCGTTATTCCTATTTCCAACTTCGCCGGCCTGAAATCAGGTGGGCTGTTGTTGGGTCCCTATACCTCGATCAAACTGAGGTCGCTCGTTTTGGACCCTTTGATACCCATTTGCCTGTCCAGACCGATTGTTATAAGCTGCAGCTGGTCGATTGGGAGCGGGCTGTGTTTTCTGCATTTCCGAGATTACTATTAACAAAACCCGGCGGTGGGCGACTGGGTGGGTACCAAGATTGATTCAAGCCATTTTGGCGGTCTCCGTCGTTATTTCATCCTGGGTTGTTCCGGTACCCGGCTCCGTTCTCAGATCGGCGGGGCGGAGTCGGTGGAGGGCCTCCACGGCCCATTGCATAATTATCATTTCGCGGATAGGCTCCTCTGTGGCTCCTCGAATCATACTGTCCTGGCCCTCGACGCACGGCACTAGAGACGTAAACAGGCACGGGCTCGGAATTTCGCGGCGCGTTGTTCGCAGCGGGCGGGAAATGCACGGGATACGGGCATTCGCGCATCACATGCCCTGGCTCCCGCGATAGCAAGTGATAGCCGGCGGCGACAAGCGTGGTGGCAGCACGGCGGGCGCGTTAGGCACGAAAGGATGCGCGAGTGCATTTAGCTGATGCGTATTTTCAACCCGTGTGTCAATTACGTCTAGCAATCGGCTAATCGTATCGCTATTACTAGTGTTCGCCTTCCAATGTTCGTCTATCAATGTTTGGAGTTGTGTGATCAGGCCTTCGCCACCTTGCTCAAGCAGGGAAGTCACAGTTTTAGTGCGGGGCTTACTAGCGACCAGCACATCTGGATCGGGGCATGCAGCGCTACAGTCCTCGTACCGCTTAGCAGCACCCACAGTATCGCGGAACGTCTCACACTCATGGATCTGGTCAAGGGCTGTCTTCGCACCTAGGGTCATAAACCCCTTTGGAAAAACATACGGAGCATGGTGTCTCTTTGCTCATCCTCCATGTCGGTGAAGGCGCGACCACACAACTTCTGCAACTCTAAACCCTACATAGCGACTGCTTCGTTCTCCCCTGTTGTCGAGTGCACAGTCCTGATAGTGATTTCTCAGGGCGGCGAGAAGACGAGAACAGAAAACGTAAGTTGGCCACTAGTCCAAGAAATCTTTGGCGCTTTTCCGATGGCAGGCCTTCGAAGGCCTCCCTAGCGGTGCACGCAAGAGAGCTGGAACGCAAATCAGTTTTCGATGATCGTCCCAACCATTAGCGCTGGCAAGACGGTTGTAGATTCGCACCCAATCCTCGAAATCCTGGCCCCCAGGTTTCTCATCAAAGGTTGGCATGTCCCTCAATGGAATCATGAGAGAGCCAGAGTGCTGGGTGGTTAGGTGATGTAGGATGTGGCTAGTAGTATTCGCATCCGAACCGAGCGACTCAGGAAATTCTTCACTACGCAAATGTCCGGTGGGTCGAGGTGGAGGCGGTGTAAGCGGCCGCTCACCGGTGCTACGGCAGGTCAGGGTCTGGTGCACATAGTGTCCTCCATTTGTCCGTCAGTCATGCCGAGAAAGTCACTGTTCTCCGAGTCTCCGGCGTGATTAACGTTGGAGTCCATTTACTCAATTATCGTTGCTGAGTGTAAATATGTATGCCAAATTGACGTCCGTTCGAGTACCAACCAGAGATAATTGTTAAACCAGCGTTTGGATTTGGCAAAACGAACTAAGGCAGCTAGTGTTATCAGTCGTTCCCAATTATCAGGTTAACAGTTTCCTAAGCTTCCTTTATCCAATGGGTAAAAATAAAAATTAATAAATCAAATTACGCGAACTGGTTGCAAGTAGGAAAACTCAACGGTCCTGGGCAGCGTCACACAATTCGACCAAGCAAATACGTTGGCGTGAGTAAGAACCTACAATGGTCAAGATAACAACTTTAGGTAACTCGATAAGCAAAAGTACAATACCAGAAGAATAAATAACAACAACTAAAAACAGTGTTAGAAAAGCAGTTAGCCAAAAAAATATAATATGCAACAAAGTATATTTACAGTGTCCAAATAGCAATATTCGGATATCTTCCACAGCGATTGTTCCCACACCGTAATACCGAAAAGTTCGATCACGAGCACTCTAGTTGAACAGTCCGCGATGATCCACTGAGCGACAGGAGCGACAAACGTCGTTTACTTGGGCACCAAAACATACTTAGTAGTCCGATCATTAGATTTACGACGTTATTGCGGGCAGACGAGTACAAAGAAATAACAATAATGCCCAGCGAACCCGGAGTAACGAGTTAGTTACAGTAATTGCCGATTGAAGATCATAATCAATCAGTTCGAGTCGAGTCCGCGATTGGTCGTGAAGTCGGTTACAATTCGTTATTCCAGCTGAGAATAAGAAGCGAGTGAAATAGCCGAAACGTGAGTACCGTACTGGATAACACAATGAGGTTGTGTGGAAGATCTCCGTCAATTAATTTACCCAACAAGTATATTTGGCGATACCAGTTAGGAAATTAATTTGTTAGTATTAAATGCAATGTAAACTTGCAAATTTCCTGAAAAAGTGCCCGTAAGTTCGGGGTAGGAGGTGTCCAGCGCGCACAGTGGTACCGCGAACTACAACAGTTAATAAGACCAGCACGAAGGTTGACGAAGCAGGCCAAAAGCAAATCCGTACGTATAGACATAAGCAAGGGCATAAAATAAATGAAGCGCACAATGTTAAGAGCACATGCAAGCGAAGACAATCCACAAACAAGCTACATCGTCCGCGTTGTGCTGCCATTTGCGAGAGGTCCACTTAAAAATAAGATTGGGCCTACATGAAACTGATATGTAAAAACTCCGATTCCGACAAGTGGTAACCACCCTTGTTGTCACAGAGACGAAATAAACGGGTCACGGCGTGCCCCAACTATGTAATAACGGTACGCAGCTGCATGGCGAAACTTCCTAACACCATGCCCATACGACCCCGGCTATCACAACCTCAAGGGCGGACCGTTAATTTTGTAATTTCGACGCTATGCTTGGTCTGACCTAAGAAGCTATGGAGCTTAGCAGGCCCCAGGCGCGCTTCACGCGGTGTGTTCGGACCCCGCCCGATCGGTTGCGCACGTGTCTAGTATTTTGGTATGGTGGCTGAGGTCCCCCAGGGAGGTTGACACCGAAGCCTGCTCGCAGGTCATAATGTCAGACCAATATTCCCTAACTTAACTCATCTGAAAGTTGCTTAATTCAATATGATATCGTAGTGAGCTCGAGTGAACTTTGGAAATGGCGTATAAATTTTAAGTTCACCCTGCCTAGTGGTACAGTTGATTCTATGAATTAATTGTAGCCTATGTTGACCGCACACGGTTCTGACAGTCCCTGAGAGTTTAATGTCGGACACGCTGGTTGGTAATTCGATAACTGTTATTGCTCGTCTGAAATAATGAAGTCCTCTTCTTAAACTTTAACTACAATTTGAGCGTGGAGTTTTCGCGAATGATTTCAGTTAATGATTTCGTGGATTCCTCTCGCAATGATTTCCTTGCTCTTTTATAATAACCTTGATGACGAACCCTTCGCGTCGGGCTTGGGATATTCTCACCCGCAAGCCGGGCCGCGTAGGATTAGTCCGTCCGAGTGGACAACCATATTGCGCTTCCTAGTCGAATAACACCCGACACAGTTGCAGACTTTCAAACTTCTACTTCAGCGTTATGTATAGTTCATTAGTTAGGGGTAATGAAATCAAGGCAAAACACCATTAACAACGTAATCGGCCGATTATCAAAAACAAAAGGGCTGTGCGGGGCTCAATGTCGTTCCGGCCGTACATTCCTAGGAGGATCCAGAGCGAGATCGGGCCCGGCCAAACGGGGCATCGGAAACGTAGTCTTGTGACCTCCAATTTTAGCGATGTTCGTTCAGCTATGGATTCAGAAACAGTACTGATGTGCTTCGAAGTTCACTACAGGTAATGCGCGGCGTTACCAACAGACAGGGGGAACGCGCGATGAAAGTCTTCCTGAGAAAATGATACTACTGGGGTTGGCTGTTGGGGCAAAATGAGGTCCCTGAAAATCATTATGCGCGGTAGAAGGGGGACATGAGGTGTTATGCCTGAGTTACTGATTCGATAATGGTACTTTCTAAAACGCGATACTAACTCGGGAGTAGTACAAGTTAAAGCGTGGAAGCCGACAGGATATTAAAGGTATTATATGGTAATACATGGTTACAAATGTTAAATCAAACACAATGACAAGCGATGCATGGTCGAGATTGTTTAGCCCGCTATGGCACAAGTTAATTCATGATGGAGGGCATTGAATGGAATACAGTACAGTTCCCAAAACCAGGTTATAAACAGCGATTTAGACAGGCGTTCTCTCCTAATTCCATAATTTCCCTATGTCACTCCTAAAGAAGTTTCCTCACCATCTCGTACATCCAAAATACCGAGTTCATATTGATTCTACCCTACATGGCTCTAGTGGTATTTGAAGGACAGGATTTGAAATTGTTTTGGAAGAACTTGCCCTAGAATTTTGAGATGGGGCATTTCAGGTTCACGAGCTCGGTAGGCGCGCGTCTTTTCAGTTAGGTGGTTCTCGTTAGTATACTCAATGTTCTTAGCCGGTCCGAAAGTTGTCCCAAGTGTTCCCGTGGTCCCACTTTGGAGACGAAGTTCACCTTTTTTGTGGTCCGCCAAAATCAGAACCATTGAAAAATGTTCGTTGTCACTTAACGTTTCAGTCGCCTCCCAAAGAGCCACGTGCTAACGTGGGCGGACCACGGGAGTGCTTGGAAAATACGCCTTGCTACACACTGTTCCTACAAAGGCGCGTCCTCCCCTACTTGCCATATTACAACATGAATGTAAAATCCAAATACTGTGTGAGCCCATGATATATTATCAGAGGTAGGGAGGTCACTTGAGTTAGTTCCTATCGGTCAGCGCTACGCCTTTCTAGAATCTTAATGGTAGCCCCAGGTCATGGCTAAACCATAGGCAGTCAGTTAGAACCAGAATATTTTAAATTTTGTCTGTGAGTCCATTTTAATGCCGTTACTAAACAATATAACGTGTTCATACATAAATGTATACCAAAGCATACCAATACATAAGCACGTTCTACAAAAGGGAAGTCAAGGCAAATGTGTAAAACCCAAGTAAGCATAAAACCAACAAAACGAAGCAAAACACAATCACAGTTCTCCGGTATCGATAACTCTTAGGTTCAAGCTATCCTGTTCCAAGAAGTTTATTCTTCATTTCGATTCCCCCACATTTACTTAACTCAAAATGAGAACAAATAAATTTTGATTCCTCCTGTGGACTGGGTGGCGTCTGCAGGGGCACATGTCCACCATCTTCTGTTACATCTTCGCCCAATCCCAAGTGCGGCTTGAGCGTCGAGCAGTCCATTAAGCTATCAATTTAGAAATGGGACAATTATTAACGACTACCAGTCAAGCTTGTCAAGCTTCATCGATCCCGTAACTGTTCCAAAATGTTTGAACCGCGGTCGCCTCTGGAAAACTTCGCCGAGCCTAACTCAGCTTAGTAAGTCGTGTAAAAGGTGAATCTATTTATCAAAAGAGGATTATTTTAGTTCCCACTTAAGACCACGGGGAACCAGAATGACTTCGACCATGTGCCCAAACTACTCGAACGAACAGAACTCGGCCAGGATATCGCTACACTTTCCAGAACCTACTTTATGTTATGACATCTCTAGAAGTGGTAAGGTAACCCAACGGGAGCAGGGAAAATTTGGGCCGGAGAGTGGGGCAACCAGCTGCCGTCAACATACTCATGACTTAGAGGTCAGGACATTTAAACCTTTATTCACTCACAAGCTATATGCTGAAGCCAGTCTTCAGAGGACTCCGAAGCAGGCACCATACCTTATCCCGTAGCCATCGAAATCCAAAGCAACGAAAGAAAAACGATACAAAAACAAACTCCGTCGCAAGTACGATCACAGAACTAATAATAAAGAAGAGCGCTGGAGTCTGTCAGTGGAAGCGACCGAACTCCGTGCAGTCGAAGTCAGACTGATTTGTATTTTCTGAGAGTCGCACCCAAACTAGAACATTCTGTCGGTCTTTTCGTGTGCTTTTCTTTTGGCTCGCAATTGCGGGCGATTTAATACGGGTAGTGGTTTGTCGAATCTGCCTTGGGATCCAATCAGCAAATTTATGGTTTTCCGGAAGTAAACTCTACCGTAAACCATCGACCTCCTTTAGGGAGAGTCGGCTTCAAAGTGAGATCGCCGACATCAAATTTGAACCCTCCGAATAGTCGGAGGTCGACCATCACCGATCTCGATCCCAATCTGTTCAGAAAACGCGTATTTTCAAGCCTTTATTTCCTGTTTGTGTACTGCACCAATCGATTCATTAGCGCCGGATGTCGCTTAAATAAGGTTCAAAGTATTTGTCATTAAAACGTTGACACTTTCTCAAATCTTTAAAAAGCTCATCAATTATCAGCATTAAACCCCGAAGACGCATTACGTCCCGTGACTCAGCTAATCCAATTTGAAGTTAAAATCTGTTTCCTTTTTTGGTTGCTCAATCGTTGCCTCATCATCTAGATCAAACGTAAAGCGTCGAGTGCCGCGGCCGCAAGTTAAATCGTGACGCAATCGCAAGAAATAGTTGCTCATCACCCGCGCAATTCTCGAATCAATCCAATAAGCCAATATGTCAGCGAGTTGCTTCACACTTATGCATCATCCCAATTACGGCACTGGCGATCAATATCCGTTTTGTTGCCTTTGATACCTCGGGACGTTGACCATCTAGTCTTTTTCTAAAGCAATGTGATGCCTGAGCCTCAATCGCGAGGACACCTCGGTACATTCGAAAATTGTATCTTTTCATGAATTTTCAGCTTACTCCGGCCGATTTCCAGTGTCCCGGGGGGGCGAGGGTCATCGAGCACGTCCAGGGGTGGGGTCTGGCACGGGGCACCCACCAGGGGAACGTCTGCCGGGAGAACTCTCCGGGCCGGGTCTCCCGGGGGCCACCACCAGTCCCAAGACCTACCCCCTTTTTCTCACACCCGGGCTCTTCGTACATGTTTATATACGTATATGTTATGTACTTATAAAACTATCATATATAATAAAATTATCTATATAAAATATATGTATAAATATATACCTATATTTTTCTTTTTTCTTTGTTTCGCCTTCGGTGTCCTCGTCGTCGTTTCCGGCGTCGACTTGTTTATGCGACGAGGACACGGCGATCGTGACGACTGCCAAAAGGTCAGTCGAGGAGATAGAAGAAAAAGACTACAAAACAGCAAAAGAGGAAAAGAGAGAGAGCGAAAAGAAAGAAAAGAGCGCACAGGGAGAGGGATACGGGAAGGGTGGGACAGGGGGTTCCCGAGCGAATTTCGCCCTGTCGGGATCAGATTCGTTCCCAGGACGAAAAACGGGGTCGAATGACACCAAACACGAGGGGCGTAGACGAAATATTGGGGCCAGACCCACTCGGGTCGGTGTACGTACACCTGTATAGGGGACTTTGGCGGGGTGCCCCGCCCTAACGGCTGGGCAGAATGACGCCCGCCGTGCATGGTTGGACTCGCTGTTGAAGGGAGATTCGACTGAGGTGCGACATGCCGGTCGCCGTGCTAAAATTGAAAAAGTGTTAGAACGGCTGCGATAAGAAGAGTTTTGACGAAAGTGAGGGCGGTTTCGATGCCCTTCCCGGGTTAACGGATGGGAGGACGAAGACCCGCCGGGCATATTTGGAGATTTCTAGACGTGATGAACTCACTGAGGGGCGATTAGCTCACTTTTGAGTTGGGAATAAAATTTCAGGTATTTTGTACCCACCTTTAGTCATATATCCAAACTGGGGGCACCACAGCAGGTTACCGGGAAGTCGGGCGGAGGCCCGCCGTATATCGCTGTAGTCGCGAAAAGTAGGCGAGTAGAATGCATTTGGATATATGCATTTGGAATATATACGTCGCATATATGCATTTGGAATCGGGGATTGGGTACGAAGAGGGTGCGACACCGACCAGGAATTTGCGTCGATTTTGTAGTAGAGTAGGAAATGGACGCGAAAACAGAGGGCAGCTCGTATAGCAGCATGACGGCTGGGTGGGTTGAGACCCGCTTCGGCTCGTTAGATGCCCGAATGGGTGGGCTACGTAATAATGTGCAAGATTGCGGTCGGCGATTCGGCAATAAAAGAATGACCGGTTACCATGCCGCTAGTCAGTCGATTTTAGATGCTGATGGCGTGAAACTGGAGTTTCCGCGCCGTCCTCTGACGGATCAAGAGGCACAGTTAAACCCGTCGGTGATCTTTGGCGATCCGTTGGCGTATGTCGTTTGGCGAGATAGCCGGTTCCACCGAGGGTGGCCTGATTCTCAAAAATAAGCGGTCCCAAAAGCGACGATTCAACGAAATCAGTTGGGACCACGGACCAGACATGGAGGTTTCGGACGTTAGGGTTGACAAAAAAGGGGACACAAATTAGGTGATTCGGATGATGGGGCGAGACAAGACGCAGGGGGCGTTGAAGTCAGCTATATACATACATGTATACACATATATATAAATACGCCCAACCCAAGCCACTACCAACAACCAAACTTAGCGCAAGTAACGTTATTGGTTCAATTACGATGTGTTTTGCTGCTTGATGTTACGGTCAAATCCGCGTGCTATTTGAGGTATTTTGACCTTATCAGAAAGCTCGTAAAACGCCCTATCCAAAAGTATTCGGGGTGGATGCCCGAAATCTGAACCGGTAAGCGGCTACGGGCCGACAAACAGGCCCGGCAACCTTCGTTTCCGAACAATCGGGAACTACCGTACCGCATATGCCGTATTCGTTGTAAGCTTGTTGTTCTCGGTTAACTCCGTGATCTATACATATCATTAGACTTTAGTATATTTAATATTTTTAATTGCGATCACTATCAGGCTAATGGTCTTGCTTAAAATATCAACGGTTTCCCATCCCCGAACGGTCGTAATTTTGAGGTTTTAACGCTAAAATGGCCGGTCGCGTTCCGACCAGGGTGCCGTTGCCTGTGAACTGAGTCCTCGTCTCGCATCTGTCACTCGTCTATTCTCGACTATCCCGCAAGGGGCGCTCCAGCTAAGACTCTTCCTAATTGGGGTCCTGAAAGTCCTGTTAAACAACAACATAAAACGCAGCATAAAGCGAAGTTAAAGCAGACTTGCAATGGCAATTCATGACATAAGCAAAAATATGTGTACAAAATGTTAATAAGAAACGCAACAAGATTAGTAATGTGATCATGGCACCATGCAACATACTATTCTTATGTAAATTTCATTCCCACAAGCCTTATGGGGTGTGCCGAGGCACCGTTAGAAAATTGGTACCACGTGGTCTCGTTCAGTTTCAGATGCATTTGAGTAGTTTTAACGCCAACATCTTGCAAAACTCACGTAACGACCTGGAACGGTCCTGTTACAATATATGTCTTGATTTGACCCAGAATAGCTAATGCACCTTAACATTACGGCATCGGCGACACCACGTAACTACCATGTTTTCGCGTAATGACGGTGTCACGGACACCATCTTTAGCTTATTTGATGTATAAAAGAAATATCATTCAGTGGAAACAGGTGTCCATTGTGTTATCTATAGTGTGTCTCACACTGTCTGTGATATGTACATAGTTTCCAAACATTATAACCTGAACACCGCATGAATAGTTGGGCTGGGTGGGATTCAAACCTACGACCTCCTATCTTTGGGATCCCCAATCAGACGCTCTACTGACCGATCTATCCCTGCCCGATTTCACAGCAGATATAAATCCGCGATATTCAACAAAAAATAGCAAAATACAACAGCGTATGCAGATTTCACGGGGGGGGGAACCGGGCACGCTCGAGCAGCCGCACTTCCCGAAGTGCGCACACTCCCAAGGGCCGCACGCTCGATGAGCCAGACTCCCTGAGTTGCGCTTCCTCCGAGGCACCGCACCTCCCTCCGGAGGAGCCGCACCCTTCCCCCCACCCGATGCGCCTTGCACCTCTTCCGAGGCGCCACGCACGATGCCCCAGTCGACGCACTCCCTAGAGGCGTCGTACCTCGCCGCCGAGGCGCCCTCTAAAACCGAAGTGTCGCACTCCACTCCTCAGCCAATGATCTTGCGCACCTATGCATGTTCCGGTGGGGGATACCACCAAAGGATGCATGCCTCCTTTTATCTAGCCTTGGCAAAATAAATCCGTGTATCAGTTAGCGAGCTACAGTAGCTATATACGTAAGCTATGTTTGTAGTTATCTTAAAATACCATCACGTTTAAAAATCAAAATATTGGGAAAAATCAATTTGCCCCGCATTATAATCTGCTGCGAAATCGATGAGCAATAGTTTATTTGCTTCGGGACCTTAAGACCATTATGTACTTTGAGTAGATGGTATAGGGGCACCCTCAACAAGAGGTAAAAATTAAGACGGTGTGTCTGACGCCCTTGAAAAACTGCAAAACACCGTGCTGAAAAAATTTATAAAGTCGTGGTATGTCCAAGACACTCTATTATCTACGGTGTGTCCGACACTGTGTGGGGGACATAGGTTCCAAACAGTGGGGACGTTATAACGTGATCGCCGCATAACAAACGTGTATCATAAGAATTGTTGCATATTATATTAATTGTATGACACATTGGCCTCAGTATGACATGTAAAGCCAACTTATTCTGGCGCATAATTCGTTAATCTATGCGCAGACTCGAAGTGTCGATATTACGACAAGTGTCGATACAAGGACAATATCACAGAACTTAGTGTCGATATTTGGCCAGCTGCTAAAAATTTAAAAATCGTTCATAACTTTTTCTCTATTTTAACAATCCAATTTCTAAGTCGAATTTGAAATCCTCGCCTTAATCTCGTCAAGCTGGTATAAATGCCAATTTTCCTGTACTAAAAATTTCCTGTACTATAAATGCCAATTTTCCTGTCCTTTAAAATAGTCATTAAACTTTAGTGTTGCACGTTAGCTGTTGTGTGGAAATTCGTTAACGCAATAAAAAATTATATTTTTACACAGCTAATTTGTAATATCACGCCAGTCCAAAGGGGTAGGTGCATAATTCAGTAAACATCCATGTGACTATTTACATATAAAAATATAATTACTCGTTTTGACATTATTATATAATAGGAAAGTGACCGTACTAGGAAACTATACTATATACTAGTGTATTAACAACATTAAAACTAACTGATTCGCAGTAATTCAATTTTCAAATATTCTAGGTGCTCAAGGTCCGTCAGCTTAGGAGGGCAGAAATGGTCGTGTGGAACGGGGTGCTAAGTAACCAAAAATCTACTGCTCGATTTAGAGGTTTGCCTTATAATTTCCCAATGTGCCAATTGTCGCAAAACTATCAGAAGGGCTAAATATGGCTTCAGCAGTACGACCCTTGGAGAACCTTCATAGTTCCCTATGGGCTCTATGAACTATGTGTACAATACATTCCAATTAGCACCTGACGTACACATATGAGTACATATTTTTGTCACAGGACCGTTCCGGCCTGTTACGTTGGCTCGCACCTCTAGCTAAGTTCATTCGGTGTCCGACGACACACGAAAGGTGTCTAAACGGAACCAACACTTCTCAAAATCAGTAGATTGGACATGCAATTCATATAGCCCAACACAATAGCGTCATAGGCTTGTATCGTTTGCGCTCACTTGTCCATAAATTGTCCGTTGATTGTCCTTTATTCTGCTATGCTTTTATGTGCGCCGCGATTAACCGCTATCCGTTTTATAGCATTTTGTTTCATATACATATCGCTGGGCGCGTATGCATGCATTTTGTGTATTCGGGCATACATTGAGCACAGGAAGTGTGTCGAAGGACAAGGAAAAATAGTATTGAATCAATCATAGAAAATCTCTAGGTATCTTGGGATTTCGACCAGATTGAAAATGTATCGCGATATTCTTAAACAGATGATCAAAATTACGACCGTCTGGAAATGGGAGGCCTCTCTGCCGTTCGCCGAAGACGAACGCCAATCGCGATCAAATTTGCTGGGGAGTAATTAAATTCGGGATTATTAGATCTACCGGGGATGACAATAGCATAACTAAAGTGCTTTTTATTGGTTAAGCTATATTGAAAACAACACAAGCGTAAATAACTTAGTAACAAAGAGAACCGGGCACGGGTTCGACAAGCTGTAACTGGTTACCGGGTAGGAATTCGAACTTTCAACAGTTTTCGGTACAGCATTTTATGGGCATTATAACGAGGCCAGCTAGAACAAAATTGGTCTAAGAGTCATCGAGTTATTTTAATAAATATCACATCTACTCGTTCAAACAACCGCTACTTACGCTAAGTTTGATTGTTGCTGTCAACTTATTATCCTCAAATCTATGTCTGAACGCCTACTGTTATTTCTATCTTAACCATTGTCTTTCCTATACTTGGACGAACCTCATCATATTATAATAGAGCCGCCAAGAACCATAATAGGAATGTAGGCCAAATTTCCCAAAAATTAATATGATCATCGCGTTTACAACTCTCTATAAATTTCTACGAAGCATCACATATTGACACCTTTAGGCATCATTGTTTTGCTTAAGCGAACCCATAAGGAGCATCATCACACTTTACTCCCTTCCTTTTTGTCCGTAAGAAATGGCAAAAGATTGTTGACACCTTTTTAAATCTTCACAATTATTCGATCAGGAGTGTTTCGACCACATTCCTGTAGGGGTATTTCCGGTAAAAGTTTTACACGTCATATTGTAAGACAGACATCAAGGATTCCAACGAGCCCAGACGGGTGTAAAGCGATCCTGGCCGTTGAGCCGCTGTAAAGAGCCCCTACGCTCTATATTAATTTCATATAAAAATTGACATCTACTTTTTCTTATTTTGTGAAATAGCATTATTTTGCCACTAACCTTAAATATTTCTGACTCTCCTGTCTTTGGCGAACCTAATGATGGGCGGCGGGTCTCTTATCTGACCCTAGGTTGACTCGTGGTAACCTGCTAAAGTACGCCCTAAAATAGCATAAATCTATTAGTCGGCACAAGATTCCGAAAATTTTATTTTCAACTCGAAAGTTGACAAATCATCCCTTATCGTGTTCGTCCTGTCGAGACATTCCCAAATATACCCCACGGGTCTCTGTGCGCCTCCCCGTTAGTTTGGAAAACTGATAATAGCGCCCCGACCTTTACTAAAACTAACTTTTTTTCGTCATTAAACACCTTTGCAAATTTTACCCGTGGGACAGACATATTAACCCTCATCGGAATCGCCCACTCATGACGAGTTCAACAATCACCTGTGGGCATCGCTCTGCGCAGCCGTTACCGCGGGAGACCCCGCTGGCGTCCCCTATACTAATATATGTAAACTATCCCGAGTGGGTCAGCTCCCAATGCTGCATCTACCCTTTTTGTGTTTGGTATCATTTGAACCCATTTTTCGTCCTGAGAGTAAATTTAACGCCAGCCCACCGAAATCCCCCAGGAACCTCTTGCCCTTATGCCCTGCCCGTCCTTTTCTTATTCTTTCCCTCTTTAACCGACCTTTTCGGTCGCTTTTTGTTTTTGCTCGCTTCGTTTTCATTGTCTATCGTGTCTGTGTTTTATGAAAACTGGGTCAGGTTGGTCTGAACATTTGTCAACACCTTTCCAAGTAATATGTATTGATTTTGGACAAAACGGAATTTTATCACCGCATTTTTTGCAGAAAGCCTTCATATAGTTTATGAATCGATTAAAATATGTCACATAAGTATTATGTATACATTGAAAAATTTAGAATTTGAGGTTAAATTCGGTCATAACATCCAAAAATATAGTTTGTTTTCTCGATAAAATTTACTCATGCATGGCCGCACAATTTAGTTGTTTCCTCGTATCATGCATGCTCAAACCAACGACCCGCATGGGAGGTAGGTGTGCCCGGTGGAGTCTGTGTCTCATGGGGTAACCCCTATCCCCTAAGAGCATTTATGCCTATTTATTGCATGATAAGAGCACACTTGTAATAATATTCGAAATTCAGGCAGGTCCTTTAAGGTATAGGTGTTGAAGTCCCGTACGCTTACAACTGTCGGCGGAAAAGAGGTCCTCAGGGATAGACTGTTGGCGTGTGAGGAGGTCGTAGGGGGGGTTACTGGGAATCCTCAGGGGGATTGGCCTAGATCTCCGTCGACGTATTTGCCAGTTTTACTAGAATGTTTGCCAGGTGTAGATAGGAGAGGTAAATATGGCTTGATGGAGGACTCACCTTTAGGAAGTAAGCCCCCGTAGCCCTTCCCCATCGACACCTATGTCATAAGGTCATATTTATCTGTAACAGTTTAAAACAAATTGGTCCGTAATTAAAACATCCAGCTTACATAACACTTAAGAGATGTTAAAATTTCAGAAAGATTACTTCAAGCCCTCTTTCTTAAGATGAACGTACAAATATATAATTATAAATGGTGAGGCTTAAGCGTAAACACACGCTACGGTAAAAATTCCAAAATATCTGGCATTATGTTTTTAAGTGCAGGTGTGGCAGTAAAATTCAACGATTTATGTATTTATACCGTAATCACCCACACGCTTGCTATTAAGTCACTGATTTTTTTAAACGACTAAACACACACATAGGTGTACTTAAGGGGACGTAGCGGGTTACCCGCATGTGTCGGACTCCAACCACTTCTTTAAAAGCAAACCCTTCTATGCATGAGTGAACTTAAGTTACGTCGCGTTTTTGAAATTAGCGAGCGGCAATCGCTTGTTCAGTGTACACGCAATCCAAAAATTATATGAGAGCAAAAAGGGGACTTTTAGGTAATGCATCCAAAATGTAAATGAACAAGAAACAGACAACTCACTGATTGCTTCTGAAGTATTAGCGAACACCTTGCTTCTCGATTAAAGGTTAAAGTGGAGAATTTTCGATTTTGTTATCTAACGTAACCACGGCATTTTTCCGTTTTATAATCTCGTTCTGGATACTTAATAAACTGACTGTTATAATTACATGCAAAAGTTCGCTAACGCCGTTTCCACAACAACTCAGTTGATAATTTCCGGTAATGGCTTACATGATTGAACTAAGATCCTGGTTTATAAAGAATGCCCGTTCAAGTGTGGTGTTCGCGAAAGTCTTCAGTTTAAAATATATGCTGAAAAAACAAGTATTAAAACAATGAACGTACCGATATGATGTTCGCGAATGTCTTG
>JASANE010005711.1:0-10784 GCA_030248225.1 Trileptium ribeirensis | reverse complement strand
ATATTTCAGTTTGGGGGTTAGTTTTGGATGTTGGCTCATAGCTCGGAAACAGATGCTCTGACAAAAAGGTAAGCTGCAGCTCTTGATGAGAGTATTCTGCCATTTTTCGATCCGATGCCTCTGGCAAAAATTATAACTTTGTCGGACAAATTGCTCAAATGAAAAATCTCTTATTCGTATCGGTTTTGGGAGTTCGTCAACCTGGTGACGAATTATGCGACTAAAGGACGAACAAAAAAGAATTTTTTCGCAATTATTTGACGCTAATTTTGCTCGCTCCGTTTTAATGTGAGTAAACATATAGCTACCTGGGTATAAATGAAGCTTCGTATATGGACCTGTATTCTGATTTATTGTTCATCAGTAAGAATCGTCAGTATCGGTACAGTGTAGACATAATCAAGATATATATAGCATGTGGTAAATGGCTATGTGTTTAGAAACTCTGCGCACACGGAATATAAAATATAAATAATATTTCAATGCTTATATACATCACATTGTGAGGTTTTTTAAATCTTGCAGTAGTAAACGACTGCTGCCCTGCAAAATTTTAAACACCATGGTTCAATGTCTCCTGTTAGTTTATTTCCTCCAAAAAGTCCACTCCTCCCTCCCACTTGGAATAAAAATTTAAGCAAATTTTCAATTTGAATTTTTAACAAAATACGAAAAAAATTGTTAGACTGATTTGAAAATAGATTTAGTAACCTCTCTCTGCGTTCAATAAAAATACTCCAATTTTATGCCCACAGAACAAATACCCTCAAATGGAGAAGCCACAAAATGAAAGGAGTAGGCCTCGTTAATAATCCTCAATGTGGAACGAGTTCCTGTTGAGGTAGGACTGAAATCGACCGTAATGTTCCGAGCCGTTAAGACTCGCTAACCGCAGTATAATCCTTCAAACACCATCGACTTTTACTCAAACTAACCATCGCTTCAATATCGTCATTTTCGTATGGCTGATCAGTATTTTCAGCTGTGTTAGCATTATTACCATGTGATACAGTGTTTCGATCTGGAGCGGTCAGGCTTTGATAGGCGGGATTTTCAAAGCTTTCGCGGCCATATAGAGCGTCCTGAGACGATACGCCTTCAGACTTGACAAATATAAATATTAGCGACCTGTAAAAATGTAGAAATTATTTTTATACAACGGTACTCAAGATTGTGCGAGTTCTCGTTGGTGATGAGGAACTACCATCAGCAGACCAGTTAAGATACCTAGGTCCTGCGTTATAGCGAGATTACAAATCAAAGCAACGTGTACAACCCGATTAGTCGCCACCTGGCAGACTTAGTGCGCGACAAATACTAATGAGAATTAAGTCCAAGTTCCAACGCAATGTTTTGGGCAATGGGGCAACAGGTCTTCCAACAACTATCAATACGGATCACAATTTCCACACAACTGAAACAAAGATACTATGAATACCGCTTGTAGATTGTTAAAGCTGATTGGTCAGCATATACGGAATAAACCAAAGACGATAAAGAATGGCGATTTGGTACGCCGACTTGCACTAAGACATGATGGCTAACATGAAGCACTATATCTGCTGTCAAAACATTGTTTATGCATGAAACAATGCAAAATTTTGTTGTAAAACATTATTCTGTTAATATACAATCAAACGTAGTTGAAGTAATTCGTTACGGGTTAACAATAAAATTTTTAAGAAGCAGGAACACGAAAATATTTTATGTACCAGTTAATTATTCTTTTTAGTAAACTGGTATTAAAAATTTGTACAACAGCAATGCAGTATACTGAGAACATGGGCTTACAAATTCCTTACAATCCCGTGTTCAAGTTTTTGGCACACCATTTGTAATGTTCACCATGTAAAATAACCCCACAACACCAAGAATTTAGACCTCACTACATCACAGTTAAATTAAAAATCTGTCAAAATTTGTTTTTGGTGCTAATTTACATATTTTTGATGAATCAATTGAAAGGAATTTTCATAGATGTTCATTTTTATTTCTTGGTGGCAACAATATAAACAAACAATAATTTATTTCTTCTGTTCGCTGATGTTCTTAGCTGTTTCCGGCTTTTGATATCAAATTTGCTGTTTTCCGCGATATTTATCGTCTCTCTATCCATTTCCCGTGTTTTCCAAATCGTGATAACCCAGCATATAGTTATTTTTGCTCCATGAGTCTGCAACATGTTTCCTCATTGTAAAAGAGTATTTTAAATAAACGGGCATGTCGTGTTAAAAGTAGCAAAAAAAGAAAACGGTTATGAATCGCAAGCGAGATTTCACCCGTATTTGAAACGATAAAATATATACCGACCTCTCTATTATGGGAGTAAGGTTATCCCACCCCACTCTATCAAATCCGAATGTTTGATATTGATTACACACAAACAATAAGTAGTTAGTAGTATCGGGGCGATTTAATAAGGCAGTTACGACGCTTGATAATACTCTCAGTGTCGAAAACGTATACACAGCAACGGTGGCCAAAATATGTCAAGAAAATATGTGTAAATATTGAAATTTCGCCCCCCCACTTGAGATTTCCCCCAAGAATTAACATGTGGGTCCCTTGAAAATCTCCCACTTTTTCAGAAATTGGATAGGTCAGATGTACATAAAATTTGTTGCAGTGGTAACCGTGAATTACACGTTGCTCAGTTGACAGCGGTGGAAAAGCTCGCGAAGCTCAATACTAAATAACTGTAGTGGTAGTTCCCTAGACTCGCCATACGATATTATGCGCAAATAAAATAACCTACACAAATATATTTAAACAGACTTATGAAGAAACCACAAAAGCCATGTGGCAACAAGCAAAACCCATGCAACTTCCTTCGGATTTCAAGGCGAATTGAACCTTAGCGAGCGAAGCGAACGGAGTTTCTACTGAGGCCGCTAGGGGGAAAATCGTGAAAACATTTTTGTCTGTCGCTGCCATTCATAACGTATAAGTCGCCTTGTTATTGCTTGTTTTTATCCTACAATGAGTGTTTATTAAGCTATGAAGCACGCTGGATACGATGGTTTGCTATCTACGGACCAATTTGATAAATAGTATATATATACATTTTCATGTGATTTAGAGGGTTTCGTGGCCCACGAACCCGATTTCCAAAATGTATTGCGTTTTCATTTGTCTGATTTTATATTCCGTGCTCGGCATCAACAATAGTCTATAAAGTATTAATGAAGGCTGAATACAAATATTTGCTTATCTAGAGTCCAGTGCGCATTTTTCAAGCCTTTTCAGTGGGTTTAGGGCACATGAACCCGATTTATAGAATATAGTATGTCTTTAGTTGTTTGGTTACGTATTACGTACAGATCATAAAGCATTGTCTATATAGGTATTCTGGTACGCCGAATACGATGGTTTGGTTATCTATAGTCCAACACGAGTGTAATATGCCTTTTCAGACGTTTTTATTGGGTTTAGGGTCAATGAACAAGATTTCCGAAAAATAGTCGGCTTCAGTAGTTTGGTATATATATACATGGCATCAAAACTATAGATATAGAAATATTCGGTATGCAGAATACAATAATTTGGTTATCTAGAGTCCAGCACGAGGATCGTATGCATTTTCAGACGTTATTGGTTTTAGGGTCAATTAACCCAATTTCCAGAAAATAGTATGTCTTCAGTTGTTTGGTCACGTTTTGCGCACAGGTCATCAAGAATTGTCTATATAGGTTTTCCGGTAGCCTGAAAGCGATGGTTTGGTTATGTAAACACCAGCACAAATACTTGATGGGTTAAGATGAATCCCGGTTTCCCTAAGACATTAAACTCGCTCGTTCTACGTGATGAAAATTAAAGAAACAATAATAACGCAGCCACTCACCCAACAAATGATACCGCTACGCCGAAATAATTGAGCAGTTCATTCGTAGGTACTTCGGGTTTCAGGCCGAACCAGCCAAACCTACAGGATACAAAAAATTTAAATTATTAACTCTCACGACAATGAGAAATCAACAAAGGTGGGCAGTTTTCGCTCGGTTCCATGTTGGGAATACCTTCAAAATTCAGTCATATTCAAGTCTCAGATAGTAAGCCAGCATGCAGTACATGCAAGACAACAATGAAATTTTAGTGAAGAAAAACATGAAATTTACTATGGAACTTTATAAATCACAATTTTCAAGAAAAATATTTTAAGCGTCAACTTTTATAGGCCCTAGGATTAAGTCGTGTTTAATGCACACGACGAAAATACATCATACTTAATTCTTCTAGAATCCGCTAAAACGAATAACCACTTTAATCATTACCTACAACTAAATTTGAAAAATGGCAAGTATGTCTATGTTTGATGCTAAAATATAGAAATTATAGCGCCCTCTACGGTCCCAATAAAGTAACAACGCCCCAGTGTTGATTTAACAATGAAACAAAGAAATCAATGCGTTTACGGGTGAAATAAACCTTAACACGCTTAATCGGCAAAATACTCAGAGTCAGAGACAAGTTTTCAAAATTTAACTTTTGGGTATATTAACTTGGACTCAAAGTTTGAAAATGTCGACGAACCCCAAGTGGTCAAAATCGGGTTCAGGATTGAAGAGGATTTAGGATGGTGTATTTATCAAACACAGCCTGTTACAAGTCATTAAGCAAAATAATTTATAAATTAAACCATGCTCGCTCCGTTTCACCCTCGCTTGCAAGTTGCTAATACTAATGCTTGAAGTTACCTGCCATGATAGAAGAATATAGAAAAGTTATGGATGTCAAAACTTGAACATGTGGATGAACCGCAAGTGGCCCAAATCGAGTCCAGGGTTTAAGAGGTTTTCTGGCTAGTCCAAACCCCGGAAATTATAACCGGGGAGCTCACACGGATTTTCCCGGGGGCCAATTTTTTGGCGGATTTTGTCGCGTTTATACGTTTAGTTTTTTTCATCTTGGAGCTTAGAGCGGGGGTACCCGAATTTTTGCCGGGAGGTAGGAGCGAAGGGGTACCTCCGTTTTGCCGGGGGCAACCGAAAATGCCGCCCCGCCGCACCCCCCTTTAGACTAGCCAGGTTTTAGGGTGATTTATTCATCAAACACAGCCTATTACAAGTGGTTACACAAGATAATTTATAAATGAAACCATGGTCGCTCCCTTTCATCTTCGCCTGCCAGTTGTTATTATATCGATCATGCTAACAGAAATTCCAGAATAAAATGAAGCAGTGGGTTACTGAAATACGCATCTTTAATAGATAGGCAACAGAAAAAAACGACCACGCTGCAAACACATGAAAAACGCCACAAAATTCAATTAAAAGACTCTCAACCTGTGAAGGCATAACCCATGTTGCAACTGAATGCCACCAGCTCAAAATCCCCACATAAAATTTTGGTTTTGTCGAGAGATGCCAGATATGTCTACGCAGCAATCTCCCAACAGGAGTTCGATAACTTACTGCCAATGATTAGAATGGGCATAGTTTTCTGAGCATATTACACATGCAATATCAGTAGTTCAATTTTCCAGTAACCCATTAAGAGTTGTATTTGCATTGATTGTACGAAAACCTACAATCTGTGTGATCCCCTACTCCTGAATTAAGACTTAAGGTTCCGTCATTTTTTGGACATCTCGCCCTCATGATTTTACCTAAAACCTATCAAAATTTTGTCCTAAAATATTTAAGATGTGAAAATGTGATAACTTTCCGCGAAATCTTTTGAAATTCAGTAGCAATTTCTTTATGTTAGTTATTAAGGTCAAACTCGTGAAGTTTTACAAATAGTACTAGTCTAGGTTAAAATTAGGAACGCCGGTGTGCTCAGATCGGATCGGATACAGCATGAACACTTCATTATATAATAAATAAACAAAATATGTCAAAACGGAAACGTTTCGACAGGATACAATGTGTTAATTTTAACTTCTTTAACTTGGATAACAATGTGTTAATTTTACAAAAACATTTCGATGCAATAACATACCTACCACTGGCCCAACCACAAAACATATTGGTCGAGGTCCATAGTAGTATGCCGAGACCCATTCCGATGGTGTTGATTATTGGAATACACATCAAATTTCCTGAAATCATATTTATGATCTTAGTATATTCGAACATACAATAGATTTCTCGCCCGTATTGTAATACAGGGATTGTTCGAGCAAAATAATGAGCGTCTGCGAGCTAGAAAAGTGAAAAAATTTATTCGAAATCCATGTTGTTTAAACATTAATGAAGAAAAAATATTTAAGGGCCTCATGTTCATTCTCGGGGAAAATCTCAAATTGGGGGGAGGGGGAATTTTGTTCTATATGCCACAAATTTTAATATTTTCAGACATAAATAGTTTTAACAATTGTATAAATATTTTCAAGCAACAAAATAGCCTTTTAGCATTTGAAATAAAAATAGTAGAAACAAATTTAATTCTGAGTGTAGCGAGTGCAACGAGCGTAGCGAAGAATTCTCACTGACCAGAGTGATAAATCTAGACGGTCTCGGTTTTTTTGGGGTGCTAGGTATAACTCAACTTCGACTGGACGGATTGACTTACGAGATAACTCATTCGAAAGCTTAAAATCTTTGTTTGTGGCCTTTGGCTAGACAAACGAATTCCAACTCCACTCCTTCGGATGGCCCAAAGTTGTCCCAAATGGTTCGGGTCAGGTCAGAACGGGGTCTGACAAAACACGTTGTGGAATGTATCTCAACAAGTGATGAAAATATCATTGCCAGGATATGCTGATTTTGTAGAGATAACTTCTGTAAAGTGTGACACGCTATGTTACCCGGCTCCTTTACGATGCAGGATCTGGGTCAAATGGGGTTTTAAATTGGCTCACAAGAACTAAAATACAAAATAATTACATCATTTTCCCAAGCGTTCGAGGTATACGGTTGTTATTGGCCTGGTTTTGTGGAGCAACTCACCCTCTTCAGGTTTTTTCAAAACCCTGGGTCCAGTAGATTTTTTTTGGATCCAGGCCTTAAACGATGGGTCCAGCCTTACAATTTTTCGCTCTAGAATTTCACCAATTTTTACAATAAAGATACTAAAGCCTTAGCAAAGCCTGTCTCCGAAGCCGAAACCGCCCTGGGTCAAGCGTGGGCCCAGCAAAATTTTTTGGATGCACGTAAAAATATTTTGTTCTAGAACCACCTGTGGATCCAAAACGTTGCTCCATATAGCAGCATATAGCATACTGATGTCGTTATTTACGTTGTATGGTTTTTCAATGGGCTCCTAGAGACCCAAAATACGCGAAAACAGCAATATCTCCGCAACAACTCCAGCTATATGGGTGCTTTGGTCTCAGTTTATAGAGCAAATCAAACCTCTATGTAGTTGTGATTAATAAGCCCCTAAATACGCAACAAGAGGGATCATATTCTCAACGATTACAGCAACACGGCTGATATTAGTATCGTTTTGTACGGTGATGCTCTACATAGCCGTGCACGAAACACATCTCTCTAAATTACACGTTCCTCACTCAGAATTCACCACGTTGGCGATGAGACATGCTATTAGATTCTAAAATAGCATACAGAAAACATAAATTTTGAAATTTTACAAATCCTGGGTTCATTTGAACATGGGCAAGTTTGAATAAGTTTAGGCTGACTGGACACGTGGACGGATTTGAATAGTGAGGGCCCTATGGACAGACCAGAGTATACATATATATATGCGATTAAATAAATACGAGTTCCAACAAACATCCCCGTTGTAAATAGTTACATGTTTTTGTATATAAATTCATTTAAATTAAACACCGACGACGACGAAAAACTCGCTTTGTGGACCGGCCTGGGCCTTCGTTTTGAAAATTTTTCACCACGCATCCGTTAAGGTTAAGGTTAAAAAATCATAAAGATAATGCTACAAGATAATAAATCTCTATAAATAAATTGAATCCTGAACTTTTAATCGCATAATAAAGTAAAATGAAACGACCACCAAAAAATTCTATAGAGCTAGCTGTAAAAATGTAAGAACCTTTTTTGCGAGATAGGGGTAATTTTTCGTGTAGGTATGAGTGATGGGAAGGGCGCAGGTCCTTCGTCGTCGACAGCCCCGGTTGTAAAGCGAAAACCAGATCAAATATACAGTACATGACATAATTAATTAACAAAAACATTTAAAATGTATTTACCTGTTGTCCAAAGAAATCCAGACAACATTGGAAGAGCATAAAATTTCGGAAATTGCGTAATGATATTGACAACAAATCCGACAAACATTGAAGCGGACGCAATTAGCCATTGAACAAACAGTCCTTAAAATCTGACACAAAATTATTCGTTTATTTTGCGCATATTATGCCTACACATTGTATTTGCGAACAATTCTGCCACGGGACATGAAGATTTTGTCAAGAGGGGACGAAGTTTGTTAGAAGGGCTAGGCAACCCGTATCACGAGGGGGATCGAAATCTGAAATTAGCAAAAAAATAATTTTTTTCGAAAAACAGGTTAAGTAGTTGCTAATAAATCGCTTCAGAACCTCTTCTGTAAGAAGGTAAATGCGGTTTTTAAGTAAGGTTTAGAAGTAATATCTGAAATTGTTAGCTTCCGAAAGGAATTTTAATAATTTTTATCAATTCTTTGCGCCAACAAGAGGCGTTTTAGTAGGAGAAGCAAAAAAATTGCCTGGAGGCATTGAGCCAAGCAAGCCTAAATTTTTACCAGACCGGAAACACGAACCGGGCGATACTGGTTTTGAACCAGGTAGTCCAAAATATGCCAAATTTGCTTATTTTGTTGATGCCAATTCTCTTTGAATTAGGTTAATAACATAATATTCACGATATATATATTACCATGACAATATTTTTCCTTGTTATAAAGTGGTACTGAAAACCACAGTTCCGTAAATATATTATTAGCAGGGAGTAACCGGAATTCAGGTTTCGGCGAAAATCGTGTTCCGGTTGCGGTTCAAGCAAGGGGCAAAAACCATACCGGAACCGGAATTCCGGTTTAAAAATTTTGTTTGAAATTTTCCACGTTTTTTGCTTCACCCTGTATATAATCCAAACATATGTAACATATATTATACAATGATCAAGCTCCAATACAACCAAGTAAAAGAAAAGATTAACTAACCAATTTGCCGTGTGAAACGTAAGTAGGGCACATAATTTGAGCAGGAATTTTTCATAATAACCTGCAGGAGTTTGTTAGATCAAAACCAGGTCGATGCTTGTAGCAGCTATTTTACACATCCAGAGGTCTGTGGGATACGTTTGAATTAAACCGGTCCAACTCGGTAACAGAGTATGGCTTACGCAGAAGTATTTAGGGTATGCTTGGCTAACATAAATTGCGTCAAGCATCCGCCAGTGTGTTTGTAAACTTGGTAAATCAATCCAAATTGAGGTAAACTAACGTTATCTGCAACGCAGCTAGAAACTGCTTTCTGGGCAAAGAACTGTATTTATTGAAACTGTGCGAGCAGAATCACAATGTGTCCCATTTGTAGCATTCTGATTAGAAAGTTATCAATATCATCTAACTTACGGGCACGGTTTGTCCAACGCTAGCCTAAACAGTGTTACCTGATCAGAAAATTACCTTCTAACTATTATTTTCTCTTAGAATCATATAAACTAATAATTTCAAGTTTCCTACAGAAGAACATGTAACAAACGTATGTGTAGTAAAGGAAGGCGACTGGAGACAGAGCGAAAGTGTGTATTCTACGCTCCAAGCTTTGTAAGCACATTCGATTTGACGCAGTATACGCAATGGTGTATAGTGGAAGGCATTTTTTTGCTCTGAATGTCCAAAAACCGACATATTTGATCGATAAATAAACACTATTAGCTTCCTCAGTCTCTTTAAAGTTTCAGAAAGGCAATAATACCATCGCAATACATTAAGTTTAATGTAAAAGTTATGTTTAATGCGTTTGAAATTCACTATACCTTCATTTCTTCCATCGTCTGTTTTACTATATATAAATTTCGAAGACCAGGTTCCGGTTCCGGATCCGGTTTAAATCGACGGTTCCGTTCCGGTTGCTCGTTCCGGTTCCGGTTATTCCCTGATTATTAGTAAGCGCGAGTTTACTATTTTTTTATAAGCGCTACATGCACAACATTCATAGTAGATAAAACCACGTTAGAAAACAACTGCGTGCTTGCAATAACTAAAAGTATCAATTTTCCAATATTCTGAGTGATTTTTAGGAGGATATACCTTTTTCCGGAAAATCGTAAAGAAGCGTTAGCTCGATTTTTGGAAATCGCGCCCAATTTTCTATAAAACTAAAGATTTAGACCATTCTGAGCAGTACTTTGTTCTCAACTATTTTATTAAGTTGGTGGATCTTACCCTTTCAATTCGTATCAGTATGACAAAACAGTATACGTGTTTTTGATATAACGAAAATATGGAAGCAAATTTTAATATCTGGAGCAAGATGCATCCGAGAATCTGAGGGATAAATAAAAGCTTCATTACAAACTGCAGTTCGAAACACTTTTAGCGGATACTATATTGTGAAGACATTTCGTGCCACAAACTTGTTTTATATATTAATATACTAGTAGCTTGTCCTATCCCTAACTCGGTAAATTCTGTGTGTTGAGTGTGTAATTTAGAGGCATGCCCACACCTATACTGAGCATTAATTTACAAAATGAACCAACAAATATAAACCACTGTATATATATATATATATATATATATATATATATATATATATATATATATATATATATATATATATATATATATATATATATATATATATATATATACTTATATATATAAGCATGTGTGCTTATCAAGTTATAAAAATGAGCACAATTTGATCC
>JASANE010005710.1:0-34691 GCA_030248225.1 Trileptium ribeirensis | reverse complement strand
CTAATGTTTAACACTTTTCGCATTACACTTCCCGCGCATTTAGGTGGTAACATTTATCGGGGTGGCTGATGATTACGCCCCGGCATTTAGGCGCTATTTGCCGAAAATGCTTTGAGTCTTGAGAACAATAGTTAACATTAAAGCGTTGGGAAGTGACATACTATGTCCTTTATGAATTTCTCACTAACCAACATAACACATTCAGCTGAACATAGCGCCCGAGTTTCAACGGGTGCTTTTTGCATATATATTTATTTTATTACTATATACCTAATTTTATTATAAAATAATATGTTATATTGACACAGCATATTAACTTTTTTGTAAGTAAATATTTACGGATCTAGGTGGTGCGCTTAAACCTGTTGGATTAACAATCTCAATGAGTCTATAAAGATTTGCGACATTCATCTAAAGAAACAACTGGGAAATTCAGCCGGCTTGGTGAAACGCAATTAGCGACAAACACAAATATTCTTGATCAATTTATTACATGTTTTAATAATAATTGTTCTATAAGCATGCGGTAACCTTATTAAATTTCCGGGCATTTACCATCACAGAATGAAAAAATAAATGACAAAATATACATAACTTCTTGTATATTTAAAATAATAGGGTTTGCCCGGGTAATTTCGCTATGAAGGTGATATCTGATTCTTCTAACGAAAAAACAACCGCAAAGCCTATTTCAAGGATAGGAACAGATGTTCGTAAATATTTTATTTTTAACTGGAGCAACCATTTCCAAGTAAACACCGACAACGGTAAAAAAATTTTACAAGTATTTTTCCCAAAAGGGCAGGCTTTTCCATGGCTGGTGGTTATTGCTTAGATATTTTTGTTTTTTTAGATTTGAATGGTGTAAACCCTAATGAATGTTTATACTCAAATTTTACCAACTAGTTCCAAATTATGAATAACAGCAACTCAACCGACAAGGTGTTGGTCCTTAAATATGGGGTTTGTTAATTCGATTATTCCACAGAGGGATTATTAGGGTTAGACCATTAATGATAAGTAAATGGGGTTAAGCCATGGAAAAATTGGGAACAGTCCGATAGGCCATGAAACATTGGAAAATTTTAACGCCTTATGTTTGGCCCTTACTAGGTTATAGACAATAACATCTTAATCCGAATACAGTATTTTGGCCGTAATTAAAGATGCTGGTTCAATCCCTTATCGCAAACAAAAAGATACAGGCAAATAGATTTTCTTGTAGGTGCTATTTTGTTATCGCACTGTGTTGGATAATTAGTAAATTCCGCCAAATAGGTTTTCGAGCTATAGGTGTTGCAGAGAAACATTGCGTTTTATTAGATGTATATTGCAGCTAGGCAGCAGGATCGTCCTACCTTAGCATAAATTTATTCAAGTAATATTTGAAAAACTTACATTTTGCTAAATTTCTGTTGTTTGGCATCTATTATTTGCGAGTAACAGATTGTTGTCGATGCTGCTTGCTATGCTATAATGCCCACATTAAGATTTGCCGTAAAGCTTGAGAAAGGGGTCATAGTTTTAGTTGCTGAATTAATGTGTGCATATAACTAAAGTAGGGACACAACGGTAAATAATTATTAATGTACATTAACATAGGAAACACGACATGTTTTATCTTATATGGGATGTGTGTCATTATTTTCTGTCTATTAAACAAAATTATATGTATATTTTACACTTAGTGCTATTGCGATTTGTATTAATTTTGTGAACTATCATATTAGCTTCAATAAAATGTATATTTTTGTGCGTTAGGTTATCACATTACACTACATAATGCCAATTAAATTGTTTTACATTTTTTTACATTAAAAAAATTAACGCAGTTGAAAAATGCACTAACACATCTGAGCGAATTAGCAGTTTTGAGAAGTGCCCTTGCAATTGACTTAGTTTTTTGATGTCAAAGGGAGACTGGTTTAAAGCATACACGACAAGCAGCCCCTTAAAAGGGGCCCAAATGACGTGTCAGAGAATTGAAAACTTTTATGTAAAGGAAAATGAGCCAAAGAATGTTTAGGTTAACTGATAAAGTTGATACCTATATAGGAGAACCTATAATAAGCTGTTTGATTTGAGGATTTAAGTCATGCCAACTAAAACAGATATACTGTGGTATGCTACCTTATAGCTTTTAATGTTTGCAAAATAATCAGATTGTAATAAATTTAATAATTAGTGACCATGATATTGAGCATTTATCGGAGATTCTTTCGGTTTAGACAAATATTTCTTTGGTATAAAACGATTAGCCAAATCACTCTAAACATCCATAACCGAATGTTTAAGAGTTAGTCTGGAGCTGCGCAATTTAGACATAAATTTCATGACTGGAAAAATGTTCCATAAACAACCGGTTTAATATATTTGTGATCTGATATCGATTGTATGTAATATAGATTTAGATATTTTTTGGCACTTTAAATTTTTTGAGACCGAATCGTAATCATCTGAAAGAATAGGGTTGACAAGTATAAATTAAATTAAAGTATTAAAATATCTTGAACAATTAGTTACGAAGCACGAGCATAGTCCTAGTAGTAGATTGACACTTTTTTGTTAAAGGAGAAAAATATAGCTAGTCGTTATGACAATGAGGACTGTATTTTACAAACATACAGGTTCCTGCGGTTTAATCCCATTTTGTTTCATGTTAACAAACTTAAATTATACCTCATACGAATTTTCGCTAGATAGTGTTTTTTATTTGTTTCGTCAAGACAATTTTTTATAAGCCTTCGTCTTCCGTAATTTCTTTTACATATGAAATTATTTTGTTAGCACCACCTGATACGTATTGTAAATTTTTCTTTATCGCAGCTCCGACAATATTGTACACGCCTACGTCCTGTATTTCTTTGGCGCCAGATATACGGAAAATGGATTGCAAAACTTGATCGAAAAGCTAGCTTCATTAACAATTGAACTGGAGTTAGTTCCAGCGATATTTAACTAATGTTGTTAATGCGTAATATTTGATATGTGAAGATTTTCTTGTGTTATAGAAACACGCGAAATCGAATTATTATTTTTAAAGTTAAATGCATTTACAATCGCATCAAATATTAAATGCACTTTTAAAACTAAAAATGAAAATACGATAAAACAAGGAGCTAAGCAGAATTTTAAGTTTGGGCTTGAAATAAAGTAATTGACTCATCTTTGACAGGGTAAAAAAGAGATATTAGATTTGAAAACTTCAGTAATGGAAAAGTGGAGTAGAAAAAAGGCCTTTCAAATTTCTACAAAAAACAAAAACACAAGCAAACGGAGTGCCAATTGAAACAAGGTGGGCGTTAGTTTGGAGGAAGAAAATTCCTTTTTACATTTGCACAAATTATGCAGATTTGCGATTTGTTTCCAACTGAATACGATATTTTGTTAGCAATGTTTCCCAATTTTAATTTTTTAATATAAAAAACAAACAAACCTATGTATTCTCCGCTTAACGAACGATTAGCTTTTTAGCTTATAAGCCAAATTCAGTTAGCCGTTAATCACACCGCGTTATTGGTCTTCAACCCTTTTGTCCAAACCCACCGATTTTGACAATGTATATTTGTTTTGTGTTTTAACACAGGACTTTTCGTGTTATTTCCTCCAGTTCTTCAGCAGACATGATTTTTTCTGCATTCTGGATACCGAGTGGAACGTTTGAGAAATAAAGAAGCAGCTTCTAGTAATTAATAAAGGCAATGGATCATGGTTTTGTATAATCCTAAATCTGGTAATAATACAAAATCTTTGTAAATCAATTATTACTGGAGAAAGCTTATTCTTTAAGTCTGGCTGGAAACGATTCATTTAGAACGCTAAACATATATTAAACAGTTAACTTAGTCAACCATTAAATCCTTTTGAACATTTATTTATTTGATACTTTGTAGCAGATGTTTTATGATGTAGATAATGTAGCTGCATTAGCAATATGTAACTGAACGTAAAAAAAAAAAAAAAAGAAACGTATTGCTAATGCGGCTAAATTATCTACACATAATAAAAAATTTGCTACAAAGTATCAAATCTGACATAAATGTTAAAATGATTTCAATGGTTTACGGAGTTAACTGTTTCAATATATGTTAGCGTTATTTAATATGTGATCGTTTCCAGTCAAGTTATTTTAAAATAAAGAAGCTTTTCTCCAGTAATAATATCGATTTTACAAGATTTGTATTATTAGATATTAGGATTCTCAAAACCATGATCCATTGCCTTTTATTTAATTACGAAAAAAGCTGCTTCTTTTTATTTCTAACTGTTTCAGTCAGTATCCAGAATGCAGAAAATACATGTCTTGCTGAAGAACTGGCGGATATAATGCTAAAAGTCCTGTGAAACACAAAACAAATATACATTGTAATCGGTGGTGTTTGACAAAAGGGTTGAAGACAATAACGCGGTGTGATTAACGGCTAACTGAATTTGGTACAACTTCAGCTAATCGTTCATTAAGCGGAGAATACATAGGTTTGTTTGTTTATATTAAAAATTAAAATTGGGAAACATTGCTAACAATATATCGTATTCAGTTCGAAACAAATCGCAAATCTGCGTGAATTTGTGCAAATGTAAAAAGGAATTTTCTTTTCCTGACTAACACCCACCTTGTTTTAATTGGCACTCGTTTGCTTTGTTTTTGTTTTTGTCAAAATTTGAAAGGCCTTTCTACTACTCCACTTTCCCATTACTGAAGTTTTCAAATCTAATATCTCTTTTACCCTGTAAAGATGAGTTAGTTATTTATTCAAGCCCAAACTAAACTTGTGCTAGTGCCTTGTTTTATAGTATTTTCATTTTAATTAGCCACATACAGTTGCGTTTTTGATGCGATTGTAAATGCATTTAACTTTAAAAATAATAATTTGATTTCGCGTGTTCTAACACAAGAAAATCTTCACATATCAAATATTACGCATTAACAACATTAGTTAAATGTCGCTGGAACTAACAGTTCAATTGTTATGAAGCAGCTTTCGATGAAGTTTGCCGATCCATTTTCCGTATATCTGGCGCCGAGGAAATACAAGACATAGGCATGTCCGATATTGTCGGAGCTGCGATAGAGAAAAAATTTACAATGCGTATAGATCGTGCTAACAAAATAATTTCATATGTAAAAGAGATTACGGAAGACGAAGGCTTATAAAAATTGTCTGAAAAAATAAAAACACTATCTAGCGGAAATTCGTATGAGGTATAATTTAAGTTTGTAACATGGAACAAATAGGATAGGTCACAGGATACTGTATGTTTGTTAAATACAGTCTCATATGTCATAACGACTAGCTATATTTTCTACTTAACAAAAAGTGTTGGTGTACTACTAGGACTATGCTAGTGCTGAGGAATTAATTGTTAAGATATTTTAATCTTTAATTAAATTTATACTGTCACTATTCTTCGAGAATAGATTACGATTCGGTCTCAAAAAATTTAAAGTGCAGAATATTATCTAAATCTATATCCATACAATCGATATCAGATCACAAATATATTAAACCGGTTGTTTATGAAACATTTTTCCGTCATGAAATTTATATCTAATTTCGCAGCTCTAGACTAGCTCTAAACATTCGGTTATGGATGTTTAAGTGATTTCGCTAATCGTTTTATACCAGAAATATGCGTCTAAACCGAAGGAATCTAATAAATGCTCAATATCATGGCCACTAATCCTTAAATTTATTACAATCAGATTATTTTGCAACATTAAAAAGCTATAAGGTTGTGCAGTATATATCTATTTTAGTTGGCATGACTCAAATCCTCAAATCAAACAGCTTATTATAGGTTCTCCTATATAGGTGTCCACTTTATCGGTAACTAAACATTCTTTGCTAACTTTCCTTTACATAAAAGTTTCAATTCTTCTGATATCATCAGGCCCCTTTTGAGGGGCTGCTTGTTGTGTATGGCTTTAAACCAGTGTTCCTTTGACATCAAAAACTAAGTCAATTGCAAGCACTTTCAAAACTGCTAACCGCTCAGATGTGTTAGTGCGTTTCAACTGCGTTAATTTTTAATGTAAAAAATGTTAAACAATTTAATTGGCATTATGTAGTGTAATGTGATAACTAACGCACAAAAATATACATTTTATTGAAGCTAATATGATAGTTCACAAATTGCTGCGAATCGCAATAGCGCTGATTGTAAAATATACATATAATTTGTTTAATAGACAGAAAATAATGACACACATCTATACGATGAAACATCGTGTTTCTATGTTAATGTACATTAATAATTATTACCGTTGTGTGTTTACCCTAGTTATATGCACACATTAATTCAGCAATAAAACTATGACCCCTTTCTGAGCTTTACGGCAAATATTAATGTGGGCATTATAGCGTGGCAGCGGCATCGACAACAATCTGTTACTCGCAAATAATAGATGCCAAACAACAGAAATTTAGCAAAATGTAGTTTTTCAAATATTACTGAATAAATTTATGCTAAGGTAGACAATCCTGCTGCCTAGCTGCAATATACATCTAATAAAACGCAATGTTTATTGCAACACCTATAGCTCGAGAACCTATTGGCGGAATTTACTAATTATCCAACACAGTGCGATAACAGAATGGCACCTACAAGAAAGATTATTTGCCTGTATCTTTTTGTTTGCAATCAGGGATTGAACAGCATCTTTAATTACGGCCAAAATCTGTTCGGATTAACATGTTATCGTCTATAACCTAGCAAGGGCCAAACATAAGGCGTTAAAATTTTTCCAATGTTTCATGGCCTATCCAACTGTTCCCAATTTTTCCATGGCTTAACCCCATTTACTTGTAGTAATGGTATAACCCTAATAAGCCCTCTATGGAATCATAGAGTTGACAAACCCCATATTTTGGACCAACACCTTGTCGGTTGAGTTGCTGTTATTCATAATTTGGAACTAGTTGGTACAATTTGGTCCGAACATTCATAGGACTTACACCATTAGATATAAAACTTCCAAAATATATAAGCAATAACCACCCGCCATGGAAAAGCCTGCCCTTTTGGGAAATTTATTGTAAAATTTTGCCGTTATCAAATATTACTTGGAAATGGTTGCTCCAGTTAAAATAAATATTTACGGACATGTGTCCTCTATTGAAATACGCTTGCAGTTGTTGGCTTAGAAATAGATATAACCTTTATAGCGAAATTACCCGGGCAAACCCTGTATTTTAAATCTAAAGTTATGTATATTTTGTCATTTACCTTTTCATTGTCGATCTAAATGCCCGGAAATTTAATAAGGTTACCGCATGCTTATAGAACAATTATTATTAAAACATGTAATAAATTGATCAAGAATATTTGTGTTTGTCGCTAATTGCGTTTAGCAAGCCACTGAATTTCCCAGTCTTACTTAGATGAGTGTCGCAAATATTTATAGACTAAGTGAGATTGCTAATCCAACGGTTTCAGCGCACCACCTAGATCCGTAAATATTTACTTACAAAAAAGTTAATATGCTGTGTCAATATAACATATTATTGTATAATAATACTAGGTATATAGTAATAAAATAAATATATATGCAGAAGCACAACTGAAACTTCGGCATGTTTTCAGCTGAATGTGTTATGTTGGTTAGTAAGAGTGCATAAAGGAATAGTATGTCACTTCCCAACACTTTAATGTTAACTATTGTCTCAAGACTCGAGCGTTTTCGGCAATAGCGCCTCAATGCCGGGGCGTCATCGTGGCCACAAATGAGGATGTTACCGCCTAAATCGCAAGTGTCATCAAAAAAGTGTTAACATTAGAGTGCTGAGACGTGATATACTTTTCCTATATGCACTCTTGGTCTAAGCAGCGTCTAAGAGGTAAACTGTAGGCCAAACTGTATATGTGATTTTCAGTGTAAATTAATCATGTTTTAATAGTGACATAATGCTCGATTTAAATCAAATGCAACATCACAGCCTGAAGGTTGAGAAAATGTCAGCATCATCAAATCGAATTTTTTAGTTTAATAAAAACCAAACAAATATAGAAAACGAATGTTTAATTCTTGGATCAAAATTTGAATCTTCAAATTTGATTTTTAATAAATGAGTATGAAAGCGAAATATTTAAAACAAATAGATGCTTTATTTGACATAAAACGACAAAACATTCATATATTCTTAAATACTTTTTAACTGCAAACTTTGAATGATGCCATCTAAAACTTTGTTTTACTATCGATATTCCCCATTTTACATTTTTGATATTATACTTTATGAGCAATATAGGTGATAACGGGCCGAAATATCCGGCTAGGCCTGTCCCGTTGGGAATCGAAGTCGGGCAGCCCATCTTAAGTTTACTCTTGCATGACTTGGCCCATATTCCTGTAGCGCAAAAGTCACGCTAGACCCATGTTATTGACCACGAAACTAAGAGTCTATTTATGTCTGGCAATATTTTCAACTTTCGACAACAATGATCATGTTTGTAGGAGGGTCCGATTATAGCAACTATTATGCTAACTATTATGGATTGCAAAGCAATTGAGAACACACCATTTACACGACTGTGTAATCGTTGCAGTTCCTGTCCGTTGCGGCTGTGGTCGTAGGCGACTGTGTCATACTGAATTGATTTTGGAAAGATAACTCGATCGCATTATACTATACAAATATTTTAAAAATGATACAATCTTGGGCGTTAAGCCCTTGGAAATGATATTGAGCATCTACACTTCGAATTCCAAGACAAGCATTTAGCAAAATGTAAGAAAATTATTGAAAGAAGGAAAATATCCAAAAGATCGTAACCCAACCCGGCGCATTACTACTTTGTAAATTCATAGCTGCATATATATTGTAACAGCCGGACCAGTGACAGTATCGACAATTACAGCTGTGCAACTATCTATCTATATTTCGGCAAAATGTAAGGAAATTATTGAAAGAAGGAAAATTGGTATTATCATCGATGGTTGGGCAAACTTGGTTTTACCACAGTAACAGTTTTCTTCCCTGCGGGCTTTGTACGTGTCAACTACCCAAATGAATATCGTGTCGTGTACGAGCCACTTCGAGCTTTTTTGTTGAAGAACGACTCAGCTTCAGACAAGGACGGTTTCGCTCGGCTCAGAGGTTAAAATTTTAGGCTCGGGTCAGCTCAAAAGAAATTGATGCCGGCTCGGCTGGGCCCGATGTCGAGCCGAGCGAAGCCTAGAGTCAAAATGCTAGTCTTTACTTTCTAACCTACATTCTTGATACAAGTATGACACTTAGAGATCATCATATAAATCCGATAAGTGTGCTGCAGTATATTTAACCTCAGCAATTCCTATTAATTTCACTGTTCATAGCAAAAAGTTCGGCCCATAACTATATATTTTACTGTTACTGAATTCGAGTCGCGAGTGGAACGAGAATTTTCAATTTTGGCTCTGGAGCGAGTTGAGGAGGTCCTGTCTGTGTGTGTCTGTGTGTGTCTGTCGCACCTGGATCTCGATAACGGCTGGGCCGATTTTGATGCAAGATAGCTCATTTGAACCGCAATGGTCGATTTAGGTGTAGTGACGGAACCCGATTTTTGAATTTTTTCCCGTGGGAAAAGTTATGGGGCAAAATTACGGGCCCATTTTTCGGGCACCACCTCCAGTTTTTGCGACTTTTCTCAATAATAAACGAGGTATCCGCAAACTAATAAGCCTATTTCATGTAGCTTTACCAGGGCTTTCCAATCATATATAACAGGTTTTTCAGCTACTTCCCAATCCGGAGTATATAAGCTTATAGTTGGCGCCAAATTCATATTTGGTGAAAAGTCGTGGGAAATGCACCTAAATGTGTGTTTTTGTTGCTTTTAGTGTCTTCTATGGGATTTACAGGGTAAACAAGCTCATCGCGAGTGTCAAAAATATTGTGTGGCAAATATTTTTCGCACTTCTGCTTCATACTTGGTATGAAAAATGAGATAATTCTCAAGTGTCTGTTTCAATTCTTTAACGTTCTTTTCACGATCAATTTAGGGTTTTATTGAATTATTAAATTGTTAGTTCATTGTTTTTGTACTCATTGTATGATGTTTTGTCTACTGCATACGTTGGCTATCAAAAGAGGCGGGCGTAACTATGACTCATCACTCACGGTTTATATAATGCTGCACCTGCGTACTGTGTGTGGGCTTTGCTTGTGTGTGCTTTCTACAACAGACTTCGGGGGATTGTTCTCACCACTCAAATTCTGGCTCGCAAGCGAGCTCCACTAGTATAAGCAACACGGCAACGGTGTTGATGTTGGTTATATCCGAGTCGGTCATAGGTCCAGGTGATCAGGTTACAATGTATAAGCAGAGATGGAACTGGATCACCTGGTCAATTGGGTGACCACTTTCGACCGGGCCACCGGGTCATACACCTTGACCCGGTAACCCGGTTTAATTACAATCCAAAAATATCCAAAAGATCGTAACCTAACCCGGCTCATTACTACTTTGTGAATTCATAGCTGCTTATATATATTGTAACAGCCGGACCAGTGACAGTATCGACAATTACAGCTGTGCAACTATCTATCTATATTTTGGCAAAATGTAAGGAAATTATTGAAATAAGGAAAATTGGTATTATCATCGATGGTTAGGCAAACTTGGTTTTACCACAGTAACAGTTTTCTTCCCTGTGGGCTTTGTACGTGTCAACTACCCAAATGAATATCGTGTCGTGTACGAGCCGCTTCGAGCTTTTTTGTTAAAGAACGACTCAGCTTCAGACAAGGGCGGCTTCGCTCGGCTCAGTGGTTAAAAGTTTAGTCTCGGGTCTGCTCAAAAGAAATTGATGCCGGCTCGGCTTGGCTCGCACGCCTTGACCCTGTGACCCGGTTTGAAATACAATCCCAAAATATAGCCAAAAGATCGTAAACCAACCCGGCGCGTTACTAACTTTGTAAATCCATGGCTGCATATATATTGTAACGGCCGGACTAATGACAGTATCGACAATTACAGTTGGGCAACTATCTTTTTTATTGTAGCTCCCATCTAATGTAAGGTCGTTGGAAACCATTAGGAAATATCAAAAAATTTCCTACACGACCAAGGTATCTTTCACGAAAATTTTCAAACACTCAAGTTAGGAACGTCCCAATTGTCAAAAAGTGTCACCAATATTAGTTCTAGTGTACCAAACATAGCTGTATAGCATAGCATTGGGGAACTGGGATTTGGGGGAGACCTCTCATCTTTATATTTTTACTTTACATTATAGAACTCGGAGGAACCAATTAAATCATTAATCTAACAATTCCCATCACCAGTGTATCACAATAGAAAGCTTGATTTAGCCATGGTGAAAAATTGGCTCGAAGTGAAATTATTTCCCGGACAATTTGCAGCTTTCGTCCGCAGTCCTTCTTTCATTCAAGAAAACGAAATTTGTTTCATACATCGGAACAATTATAAATTTTCTTATATTTAAGTCGAGCTTACTTTCGTTGTTTCAAATGATGTATAATGTAAATCTAATGTGCGAACAATGTAAAATCAGCAGCGATCCCGGATCATCACTATTAGATGCCGATCTTTTCCATTTATCTTACCGTTCGTTAATATTAAGCCTAATCCTTGGAGTATCATTAACTTCATGCACAAAATGCCAACAATTGCTTGAATCAAGTTATGACCTTGGCATAACCTAGATTCATTGCGCGGGGACTGCAACTATATATTAATCTTTGCTTCGAAACGAATATGATTATATTCGAAGGGCTCAAGACAGGTTTCGTCAACTAGTGAAAGGATGCTGCGACGAGGGTGGATGGCTGGGGTCGGGGATGTTCTGTGTGTGGATGTCGTCGTCGTTATATAGCCCGAGCAACAATGCGCAAGCATTGGCAAAGAACCCACGAAACAAATAAAAATGCCAGTTTTCACAGTCTAAAACCTGGTACTAGAAGAGCACTAGAAAGAGCATTTGCGATGCAATATAAAAAACCATATATGCATTTGGCATGGCAAAAAACGACAATTGGAAGTAACCAGATCACCGGGGCACTGACCCAACCGGGTCGCCGGGTTAGCTAACCACCAGGGTCACCGTGTCACGAGTTGGTGACCCGGTTAAATCTCTGATGTATAACCCAGCATGATATCGCAAATATGTTTCGTATTCAGCACATATTTCGGTTTGCGTAGCCTAAAATTTCTCTCTTATAATTCCGATGCTAAAAATACATAAGACACAGTCTTGCAAACTTCGAAAATATGATGCAATTAACTGCTGCGGCAACAACAATCTGTAATCCATTGCTGAAAAGTTTTACATCAAGTTCTGCCACCACAAAAATTATCTTGTCGTGATCGTACTACTGACCACAATAACATTTCAAGGGTTCCTGAGACCATCGCCACTATAAGACCTCCGATAAGAAGATAGAATAGCGGTGACATGCGATGAGCGTCCATAATACCACGAGTAAGCTGAAAACAAAATCAAAAAAATAGATGTACTACTTGACCAAACAACGAATTTGATTATGTCATTATCATTTAGAGCTTTCAGTAACATCATAGACAAAAATGAATTGTACATACTAGCTTTATTGTAGAAACCAAATATCATCACAGTACACATAGGGAACAATAATTGTGCTAAATTGCATATTTCAGGTACTAAGGATTATATCGCTTTCTCATGAACCCTTTCCCGCACAGAGTTACACACAGACGGGAGGTACTAACTGAGTTTGTCGTGGGGCGTGCGTTTGCACGTCCCCTGTTGTTTTTCGCTCTGAGAGGTTTATTGAAAAAACTAAGCAACGGCTCCTTAATAGCGTAATTGCGTACAACGATTTCACCAAAACGGTCAATATTCAATTCGCTGCCGCGACAGAATTTTTTTCAGAATTGTACGAAATACACATTAATTCATACGGGAAAAGGTTAAACAAAATGTAAACTATCGCTCAATTAACCTTTTTCGCATAGAGACACAGTTTTGCAACCTCGTGCATTACGACGCAATGCGCTAGGCGGCAAAAGTTTCGTACCAAATACACAACAATTCATATGGAATAGGGTTCATATTTGGATATATTACGTTTTTGATTATTTGTAATAATGTTCCGTTAGTATATCGCGCGTTTGCCTCATTTTGCATATTCTAAATCATGTTTGATAAATCGAAAACTAGGTCAGACTTTGAACTGTGTCACCGGTTATTTGTCGCTTCAAGTGCGCATAATGTCACGTTCACGTTATAATTATTCCCACTGCTTGGAAAACACATTTTTTGTTTACGGTGTCGTACTCATTCTTAGCTACCATTTTCTCGCAAATTAACTGTAACGCATTCTGTCTGTACTTAATGTTGTGCAATTCAATTGCGTTGTTAGTTTTGTTAGTTTTTTGAAAATCTCGATATTTTTATCTTGAAAATATGCACGTAGACAAGATGGCATGCCACATAGAATCAATATAGCTACAATGAAGACACGGTGTCCTTAACAGCGTCGAAAAATCACAACACCCTTAGCCAACTACCCTTAAAAACTTTTATGAAACACAAGGGGATGTCTAAGACACCATGTTGTTGAGGATGTGCTTGACGGTATGGGGAACATAAGTTCCGAAAGTTGGGGCATTATAACATGAACGCCGCAACAAGCAGTTCGTTGACTGCTGAATACGATAGGTATCTGTAACTGAAACTGAAATTCTGTCGCACATACTTCTTGGTCATCGTCCAAGTTACAATCGCCCTTCGAATACCACCATTTGTGTTGGATTCCGTTGATAACCCCCGTTTCTTGCAGGGTCAACAACGCTAAATTAAATCGATCCCTAAAAATTAAATTATTTTAGTATTTCTAGTATAACGTTCACTGATTTAGAAGGTTCAGCATATTTTTTATAATTTCCATACGAATATAATACCATATTGCTGCAAAAATAATCAGTATAAGAAGTAACATACATTTCATGGATTTAAAATTGAATTTTCCAAGACCGCAAAGTTATTCTCAAATTTATGTTAACTAGTATAATAACATAGAGATTGTTGTTTGTCAGTCAAAATTTTAAGTAGCAGTAACGTAATAATACAAAATATTGTAATCAAAATGATACAGATATATGCAGAATCGCCCTGGGTCGGCGAAGGTCAAAATGTTGCAAAACACCAGTGTATTTTTCCTTTTCCTGCCTCAGCTATAATTTCCATCTTAATCATTATTAAAATCTCGTTAAAAAAATTTTTACATTTAACTGGTCCAGATAGGTGAGGGACGCCGTGATCACGAGATCGCGCCACCAAGGGGGCAGGAGCCGACACTGGACATAACTGTAGCTTTCAACCTAAAATTGATTATAACTAACGTGATTTTTGATCCCCGTTTCGTCGCAATCCCAAAACCGACCGAATTTAAATTTTTTCCAATTTGCATAGTGTCACACGGCTGACGTGAGTTAATATATTCGTTCGCCGGTGATTCAAGCAGAAATGCATAGCGCCCTGAAAAACCGATTTAGTGTAAAATGATAACGATTTTAAAACTTTTGAAGCTAATATGACAGTTTAGAATGTCATAAAATGTTGACATATGTGAGATACGAACTATGACCTTAGGAATCTACGGGACTTTGCTCTAAGAACACGTCTTCGTACAGTGAAGTATTCATCGAATACAGACAATAGTACTGCTATAATCAGTTATGTTGATTTCTGCCATATTTTCGTTAGTCTTATTGCGTTACACTAATGTTGCAATACAGGCGTAATTACAAATAGAGTACTATACTGGTTTACAAAGTTTAATATTACGCACTTGGTAGTGTGAATGTCGCGGTACTGAAAACTAACTTCTTCCAGAATCACAAATCTAATGTTTAACTGGCTTAAAGAGAGACATAGGACCGTTCGTATTCGTAGTTTAGGGGCCCTATGCTACATTTTGAATACTGGCAGATTGCTTAATCTTTTACGTTTGTCCACGCTCGTATAACGACTTCCTTAATCAAACAGCTGTGTTCGCAGTCTATATATATATATATAAATATGCGATAAAACTGCGATTGTAAACGTATTTTCTGGTGACTGCGTTTACTAATTAAAAATCTATTTCGTGAAATAGGCATTGCATCCCAAATTGTGGCCGAATACACAAGAGAAAATCGTAATTTTTGCATCAGTCACACATTGTGAATACGTTGTAAATTGCCTGACAAAAGAACATTTCAGATGTGTACACCTACAGCGCGTTCAAGTATAAGGTAACGTGTCGTAAACTGACGCTGCACATATGTTTAGATTTCATTTATCAAAACTTGGAACTGAAATCAGAACGAAATCTGTAAAACCTGCTCAAAATTTTTTCTCTCAAATATTCATTTTTGTTAATTTGAACATCATCATGATCAGTTATTTTCGTGGTTGTTACTCTATGAAGAGTATCTTTCTTTCAAAACCTAACTAGTGTTCAAACATTGAGTTAAAACGAAAATCAAATAAAAATTAAGCAAATGATTGCCAGTAGCATAGACTACACACATATTCTATGACAACGAAATCCTGGATCTAACCTGTTGTTTGTTTCTACCGATATAGAATTTAACACCCGTGATGAATATTTGGGCCGTGCCTCTGATGCCAAGCGGTCTCCATTCTTCTCAGCACAATTTGAATTATCATGGAATCAAAGGCCACAACGACACATATTAATTGTCAATCAAATTTTGAATCAGTGGAAAAATTAATAACGAAATTCCTTGGAAATCTGTAAATATTTCATGCACTTCCAAACATTTCCTACAAAACGCAACGCCAGAAGAACATCGTGGAGTTTCAAGTATCTCTCGGTCAAGTAATCGTAGAAACTTATCACCAACATATCTCATATTAATTCACCAGTATATGTATCATCATATTAGATAGTTGAAGTTTCAAATATTACTGATAAACTGTCAATAGTTAACACCCAAGTAGGTTAAAATCATTATATACCATTATTATTATCATTATTATCATTACCTTTCGATTTTCGCAAGCGGGCAATGCCTTCAGCGTATGATTCTGGTAATAATTCTTTGCGATTCGACGACATGAAACGCCACATTCGTTTGTACATCGTCATATTACTGCTCTAAAGTGTAATACTTTCTTTTAACACATATGCAAAAAACATTTAAATTGCGCTGGAAAACGATAGAAATTACAGTTTATCCAATGCATCCATACAGTTTGATTATACTAAAGTGCAATATTCACTGATGCTGAGTGTTAAATCCAATAGCTGATTAGATTAAATGCCCTTGACGTCAGCTTGAGAACACTATACCGCTCATCATATAAAAAACGTTTAATGATTATCGATACTTATGTGTGTGGCGCTCCTGATTCCTACTGTGTCCATTGATGTTCATTTAGGTGTCGTGATATTCTATCAGAAATATTAATCTAATAACCACATTTTATTTGGGAGCGAGATAATTTATTCAAAAAGAATTCAAAAATAACAACACGAAATTTTCTGTATTTTTTGAGGCCAACATCACGAACTTGTAACCCACGATATAAAATTTCTAACTAGGATACCACGTAAACATGAATGTTCATTGCGTCGCCCGAGACGACTGACAGTAAATAAGAGCAACGGATGACAGCACAGGTATGGTCAAAAATTTCAGACAAAAAATTAAGATCCAGCAGCATTTCGACAGTGAAGTCTGGTGTTTACTCCGGGCCAGGAAAACTCATCCTGCCATCACTCCGGGATCAGTAAATTCGGTATAATCATGCCAAGACATTCAATTGCAGGGGCGCCTTTTGTGATGCCAGTCTGGACCTTGTACGGGCAGCAATGTTGGGTAAACGGAGTTGGGCACCGCCCTGTGTATATAACATCAACTTTAATTTTTTTCATACTGACAATTGTCATTACTATTATACTCAACCCTTCATTTGATACTGTTGCTGGGAAACAACGCTGCACATTGAGCATTGCATTAACGCAGTGCAATGAATAGTTGTGCGTTTCATTTGTCATTCCTCCATTTTGCGAGGAGCCTTGAAAAACACAAAAGGCTTTGACATAGCTCAGTGGTTGGGATATATGCCTTGCCATCAATCAATCTAGAGCCGATTAGTCACAGCTGTGAGCATTTGTTTAGCACTGCACAAAATACTAATTCAGTAAGGAAAGAGTTATCGGTAACTCAAGAATTATAGTACTCTTCGCATGAATGTTGTGATTTTGAACTTCTAAGAGCAGTACTCAATTGTTTGTTGAATCGTCATACAAGGTGTACCTAGTGTTGATGTTTCTTGCTCGAAGACACCATAACAACACGAAGGAACAGGTACCAACTACAAAATTAAAATCCTGTTGTTCAGAAACTCCAAAATTAACAAAAATTATCATGTTTTATTTGCAGAACAGCGAATTTTACCTTGAAAAATGCTTCTGTCGATCCGCCTGACTGGATGCCATATTTTATTTCGCTTTGTTCTGCAAGTTCTTCGACGTTTGTAATCGGTGTATTAATCGGCTCTTCTTTACTTTCTTGTGTTAAGATAACAGCTAGATTAGCCGTATATGTCGATATAAAAATAACGACAAACGACCACCATATAAACAATGCTACCCGACACGAAAGCGATCTAAAAAGCAAAAAAGTCAATCATTGGAAAGCATATTTCGCATGAATTTTCTACAGAAAGAGAGTAAGTATGATCTTAAGTCTTGTGTTTCTCCATTTCTTTAAAATGCGTCGCAGCAATTTATAATGTTCGCTCTTACAGTTTCAAAATAACAAAGCTTTTTATTGCTAATATAAGCTCATCGAACTCTTAAACATACTCACTTCATTTTGATGCGTTGTCGCATACAATTTCGTTTCTCTGTTTTGGCTTTGCGATTACAGATGTTATCCCTTCATATATTCTGCGTCGTATCGAGCTTAGTTTAAAGAAATTATATAACCGCAAGCCCATGCCAACAACAACTATTTATTATCAAACTCAAATATACATATGAACAATCTGATGTGTTACAAATATTGCAGAGAATAAAATTCTACTTAAGTGAATTGGTATTCCCTACAAAAGTAAACATTTCACTGAAATGCAAGTGCAACGGGTAGGCGTGTACGAGTGAGATTATTTGCTAGTTGTATCCGAGCAAGAGCCTCGAAACCGATCAACGAGGGTTGCAAATTGTTTGAAGCAAAAATATCATACTTCGGTGTTCGGTCGGCACCTTGTTGGGTAAATCCCATAGCTGTTAGCCAAAAACAATTTCGCAGTGTAAAATAACCCTCGTCGCCAATCTTGTAAGCGTTATTTTGTGTTGCGGCGGCTGAAATCGAACGTACAGGCTGGGTTGCTGGGACAATAACATTGCTACTCGTCGTGCTATTGCTATCTGTACCATCACCGTGACCGCCACCAACAGCACCACGAAAATTCGAACCATCGTCAATGCCGATACCATGACAATAGACTGATATGTGGCTGAAATAAATATAAATTTTCATATTCCAATCAAAAATTAATCAAAAAGATCAAAGTATAATATTTTAATCGTTTATAGCTATTCCAAAATCACAAGGTCACAGCTAAGCTCCAGTATACCACACCGACTGCTGAATACTACTGGATTCCTACCGGTTAAAGATATGGTTAGCAACAAATCCAATTTGAGAATGTGTTTCGCTCTTAAACAGTTTCTCTCGTATAGCAATTATTAAAGCAAATATGTATAAATTTGAAAAAAATACAGGTAAACTAAATAGGCGTTAAAATTTCAGCAGACATTAAACATCAAGCAGTTTCTATGACTCAAGCAGAAATGTTGTAATGGTAAAGGTGACGAACAGAATCAAACGCCCAGTGTATGTAAATTAATTAATAAATCATCATTACAAACACCCAATTGATATGATGTTTCTTATAGAATTTTCCTTGAATAGTTGTAGACCTAAGACACAAGATATAAGCTAAACTACGTCACTTGATGCTTATAAATTTGTGACCGACACACTTTGAATAAAGGAAAGCCAGAATACCTAATGTAATTAGTACAAACAAGTGTGCATTAGGGAAGAGTATGACACTTCCCTGCACTCACACATAAGCCCGTGTTTGATGAAACGGGCGTTTTCGGCATGAACCCTTCCCCAGTTTTTTGGGGGTCGAGATGCGGGGTGTAGCTCGGACCTCCCCCAGTTTTTGGGGGTTGGTTCAGCCAGCAGCTGCTTATAAACCGACCCCCTCCAGAAATTGATAGAATGCGAGCTACACCCCCTCCATAACTGGCGATGGGTCAGTGCATCCCGACCCCACAAAAAACTGAGGTGAGGGGTCAGGCCGAAAACGCCCGTATCATCAAACACGGGCTTACGTGTGAGTACAGGGAAGTGCTATACTCTTGCCTAATGCACTCTTGGTACAAATAATATCCATGCAAAGTGGCAACAAGTAAGCATAAATTTATAATGCTCCACAGTAACAGTAAAACAGTTAAAGATTACATGGCGTCCGCTTTATAACGTGTTCGCAGCCCAGTGTGAGCTGCATTTTTTGCGCTTTTGTGGTGTAAATACCTGCATATATAATTCATTTATAATGTTACGCCACTGCTATGACTTTATACTGCAAATGTTGACATGCGTCTTCTAAATACAAAAATCCGTACCTTAAACGAACAAGAACATAAATTGTCAACGCCGTTCCAACGTACGCCAACACAAGATAGATCCAAACAGAAATGGGAAACGGCGATGCAAATGTTAAATCATAGAGTCGTGTTACATTTGGTTTTTTTATCATTATACTAATTCCAGCTGTCATAAACGGAGTTGTGAAGTCGACAACTTGTTGACGTTCTTTGGTTATTGTCAACGGTGCAACAGCAAGGTCCGCTTCCTGGGAAATATAAAAAAATCTGTTTTGTTGCATGGCATTAAAGCTGAAACGCCGAAATTATTTGACAGCAGTGTATTTCAAGTTTCGCTTTGACATCAGATGGTAAGCAATTGTAAACAGACAATCAGCGCTACATGTTCGCAACCAGTGTTTGTCTTTAGCCATTTTTCAAAGCTATGTATTGGTGGTTTCTTACGCTTTACGCAAGCGGATTTCGACACTAACATTATATAATCGTTTCACTGTTAGCATTACACAAGCAATTCATTTTCATGTAAACTATAAAACGTACCTCGTCATCTAACATTGACCTGGTATCACATTTGGTTATGTAATTATTTCTTGGAAAAATTGAACTTGAAATGTGTTATCTATTATAGATTAATTACATAGCTGTATTATATGATTTATTTGGCTATTTACTCATAGTAAAATAGAATTTAGCGCAACGACATATTATAAAACAATATCAGTCCTTTCGTACATCAGAGCTTACTTTATACTTTGAAAATTGTATTTTTATATGCCGTAGAATCATATCATTCTTGTTTGTATTATATGTTGTAAATAGTTATCCGGTGTGTATTTTCAAGCAGCGTTCTATATAGCGATAATATATACCGCACTGCTACGTCTTGACAACAAACAGTTACAAGAATTCTGAGCTTTTTTTAATACCTACTCCGCGTAGTACTTCACCGAGTAAATAATTATCCGGTGTGTATTTTCAAGCAGCGTTCTATATAGCAATAATATATACCGCACTGCTACGTCTTGACAACAAACAGTTACAAGAATTATGAGCTTTTTTTAATACCTACTCCGCGTAGTACTTCACCGACCATCCCGTTCCACTCGCCAGACTGATCCAAAGCACCGAAATGGCGATCTTTTGCAAGTCGAATTGTATAGTCAAAATTTGATATTTTAGCAAGCTGAAATTTAATAAAACCTTTACTACCTATTTCTAAAATTTGAAATTTAAAACGTTTACTAGTTTTAATGCAGCGGCAGAAAGCTCTTGGGCAGAGACGGCACTCTGTGCCAAAATTTTTGAAAAAGCTGCTACAGGTACTGTGTCACTTTTAGAAAACGAACTGTAACAGAAACTGTGTGACTTTTAGGGGTTCTTGGTTCCGAGGAATGATGTGTGGGTAATTTAATACGCAGTGGCTGGAATATACTTACAACGTAGGCTAGAATGTATTTCAAATTTTTTATAGCTTTGCGTTGCTGCACATTATGATATTGTAACGCCTCACTACACCAGCGTACATAGCGTAGCTAAACGCAAGTTGATCGGGCTTCTGCTGTAAGTGGTAGCGCGCAGTAATATTTGCTAAATAAATTGATAGAGAAATTATATTTAGTCTTATATAGTTATTTTGTAAATGGAAAATTCGAAGAGAGCATTAAGTCAGCAACATCACTATGCTGAATTATGTGGCGTTTACGTTATAAAGTACCCCCATGTGAAAGTTTTGTCCCCCAATAATCTAGAGTATACCATCCAGTGGTATACAGTATCTACCTGTACTATATAATAGAACACATGGTGTATGAGACACCATCAACTTAAATATAGTCTTATCTACCAATTGTTTTACTGACTGTGTCAAGGACATCATATACAAAGACATTATATATTGTGTGTGAATAACAATATGGTGTAGCTAGTACCATATAACTTTTTTAAAAAATAATGGTTTAGTCTACACCGTATCGTTACAGACACTATACTACCTATGTATACTATCCTGAAATACCACCAGAAACACTATAGTATACAACACACCATATAATGGATGGTGGCATAGACACCCAGGGTGGACAAAATTTTCACAAGGTGTCCTTTATAACGTAAACACCGCATTACTTGCTATCTGCATTAAGCACAGTAGCATGGTACATAAGCATGAGATGCCGAAACGGATCTCAAAAAAGAACCGGACCTAGGTTAAAAATCAGAAAAAATACCCGGTAATGTCCGCTTCTATTTAAGCGTTGTTTGCATTTTCACTGTGATGTTGAAGTATCTTTCATGGGAACTGCTAATGTTGCATTGCACAATCTGGTAATGAGAGAATGAAATTGGTGCAAAAGCAAACCGATCGATAGTGTACTGGTCGGGGCTTGGTGTCTGCTAAATATAGGCTATATATCAAGAGGAATACTGATTTTTATCATATTATGGGAGATTTTGTGCAATCTAGTGATCTATCCTTGTCGATACTACAAAATAGCATGCGGCTTCGTTCACTTTGGAGTTCAGGAACTGTATTACAACAGCCACACAAGATTTGTCATATTCATGAAAGTCCCTTATTTATGTTACAGTTTTTATTAAAATTGCCACATTCTGTGTAGCGGTTTTTCTAAAAGGAAAGCAGTTGCCGTAGCCGTTTTTGTAAAGGTGACACAGACTCTGTAGTAGTTTTCCTAAAAGCGACACAGTTCCTGCAGCAGTTTTTCTAAAAGTGATACAGTGTCTGTAGGTTTTTCTAAAAGTGACACAATTTCTGTAGCATCTTTTCTAAAAGTAAAAGAATTTCTGTAGCAGCTTTTTCAAATTTTTTCCATCATCTACGGAGAGTGCAAACAACTCTCTGTGAACGCTGCATAATGGTTATGACTACCAAATCATAACAGTTAAACAGCTAATGTATTACACGTTAAATATTGCTTTAGTAACTCATCCTACATTTTCCGTAAACTCACCTTTTGATGATAAGATATCCATCTGTCCAGTAAATGTAATAGATCTGGACGCTTCCAGAAGACTATATTCATTCACATTCATCCCTATCCGATCTGTAGTCACATTGCATAAGAAAAAAGTATATGACCACCATATACCGTGTATGCTTTATTTGACACCAAGTCGGAACCAAAAAATTTGCATGGCCTATCGAATCAGATCGGATTTACACAGTAACCATGGGCATAGGGTAGTAAATCGCAACCCGGGAACTCGAGTTGTAAATCGCTACTCGGGTACCCAGGTACACTACCCGACTGAACTACCCGGGTATCCCATTAGGTACCAAGGGTGTAGCCGACACTAATTTTGGTAGTTTTCGTATGTGGCAGCTTCTACTTAAATTTGCGTACCCTATGTTTCAATTTCGGCACCCAAAACTGAAATAACACTTACAGGTTGCGATGGTGTGGAAGTAAAAAATTCCCTACCGCCTACAGCACAATAATACGTGCTTACATACCCTTCGAGACTATGGTATGAAGAACCACCAAAGGTCAAATGATTGGTTCAGACTGAGCTATGCAACCATATGATAAGAAGATTTTAGATGTATAAAGGTGAAATGTGATTTTGATTTATGATTTATTTATTGCTTTATGTTTATATAGAAAAGTTATCTATTCACTATAAAAATGAAAATCTGCGGAAAATATTTCCAAAATGCAATTAGTACCGAATATTCAGTATTATTTTCCTTACTATTAGGTAATTTTTACTTTACGCCTTTATTCCTACATATGAAAGAAATTGTTTATTGTAATAACACGAATAATTACCTAGCTATAATATCAAGGAAAATTTCCTACGTATAAAAGGAAATCTTTCCTTATGGTAATCGGGAATATTTTTCTAACTTTATTAGGTAGGAAAAATTTCCCAAACATATAGAAAAATATTCATTCTTAAATACTGATATAATTTCAGGTCTTAAGGTGACCACTCCATTTCCGAAGAGGGTTGAGTTTGTCGATTTTAATTCCAAACCGTACCATTAATGCTGAAATATACTTTTTAGAATCAGCGATTACGTTATATTTATTGTAAACAAGCCTTACTACTTATTAATCATGGATATTTTTAAATTACAATGAGCTAACGAAAACGCGAGGTATCAACCATTTGGCAAATCCAATGAAACGAGAATGGAGTTAATTTTGACTCAGATTTAATGAAAATTTGCCCCAAATTGAGTTAAAGTTAACCTCAAGGATAGCAAGCGTTAAAAACGAACTATCTCAATATTCAAAATATGACAAAACATTTTTGCTGTATATAAAGAAAAACTATTAGGCTTTCCATAAACTCGTTAACGGATCTATATATGCAGCATCTCTTGTCATCGTATCATAGTTTGTGTATAACAATTTTGAATACACATTTAATTTTTTATTATTTTTCGTTTCCCGGATCCATCCATTGTCGGAATTTAAAAGTTTCACCAGATCCGTGCGATAAGTTTATGCTTACACAAATCCGGTTTAATATATAATTAATTATTTTTACAGGTTGTTCCCAGTGCTTAAAAACCTGATAAGCTGTTGTAACTTGCAGATATCTGGTGGCCAATCCAGTTACCTTTATGTTGGATATAACAGGAGATAAAAGTTGTTTTTTTAAAATGGATTGGGAATGGATTCGTTATTCTTATTACCTATTTGCTCAGATTTGTCCCTAAGTTCTAGAACTTAAACTTTTGTGCTTACCTGCCATTTTGTTACTGCGTTCTCTCGTTTTAATTTTGCAAGGCCAACTGTTAAACTTGTGAATACGCCTTAGTCTACATAGTAGTACATGTGTCAGGAGGACATACAGGTTGACAATAGCTTAAGCTTATATATAATTAATGGAAATTCGTTATTGCCTATATTAGTAGAAGCCTTGTGTCCAAATTAAAATCTTTAGTGTTCAAAATAGGAACCTGGACTTCTATGCTGCGTGCTACTGCTTCCCTAATTTTGCTGTTGGATTAGCTATATTTCTTTAGTTAAGAAGACAACCAATTTTCTGGTAAGGCGGTGGAAGATAAATTCTAGATAACATTCAAAATAATTAATACCAGGGCACCTGGGTACCCGACTGCTCTATCCGTGTACCTCCGCGTACCCGACGCAGTACTCGGGTCCCCGACATGTCGGGAAGTCGGGTAGCAGTTCTCATGCTTAGTACACAGTGTCAACGTTAAATCAACGTTTCTTTCATCATGGACTGCACTATTTATTGACTCCATTATGGAATGCATTGCGTATTTAGAGAACTAATGTATATATATTCAAACTATTACCAATGCAACTAATGTAAGATGCGTCCAGCCAGGTGACAAAAATATATGCTAGAATCAATTTTGTTGTTGAATTAATTCTTGAAAGAAGCAGTTCTATTAAAAAGTACGCCACCTTAACTTGTTAAGTAGAATATGTTATGCTTATGTAGAACTCTGCTAAAGTTTATTTAACGTCATTGCATTATTTAAAATGTCGAATAAATTCTAGAAATTTAGATTTTAATAAACTTAACCTGATATTATAAACATCAATTTCGATTGATTCGATCCTAGCAAAATGAGTAGTAGAATAAAATCGGGTCGTTTCGGTTATCCCCCAGCCGGAATTTTGTCAATTTCGAAGATACAGATAAAATTTTGGCAGCAATCGATTCAGCTCGGTGAGCTTGTTCAGAAAATACCCATTTTACCCACATACCTGACAATTTTTTTCGATTTTTGATGTCCCAAGTGTCCCCCTTGGAAACCCAAAAATTTTTTCTTTGGAATATGGCCATGTTGGGCACCATTCCACTCGGCTTCATGCGACAAAAGTCGACTGGTGTGTAAATTATTGAAATCTACCACATCGAAATGAAGTTATGAGGGTCCAAGTAACCCTGATGGGCCGTACGATATAACGTTAGAAAAAAGAACAGCTTAGATCGTGGGTTCGGGGGGCGGCAGCCCCCCAACTTAGGATTAGTGTATCTCTCACATAAAGACCGTAGCTTATGCTAAGACTTAGGCTTTGTATACCCAGAACGGCATGGCCTGCATTTTATTTCTGCCCCTCAGGGTTACCTGGACCTTCATCGGTGGGGTAGATTTAAATAAATTACACACCAGTCGACTTGGCTCATCAAGCCGAGTCGAATGGTGTCCAACAGGATCATATCCTGAAGAAAAGAATTTTTGGGTTTCCAAGGGGGGACCAATGGGACCTCAAAAAATCGAAAAAAAAATTTGTCAGTGATGTGGGTAAAATGGGTATTTCCTAAACCAAGTCACCGAGCTGAATCGATTAACACCAAAATTTTATCAATATCTTCAAAATTGACGACATTCCGGCTGGGGATGATAACTGAAAAGACCCATAAAATCTACCTGCACAATTGATTGTACCAGTCTTTTTTCGCATTTTCGTGCACGCTTCTTAGACTACTGGTTGCATAATACCATATACGTTGTATGTATGCTGATTATTAACGTTGACATCAAATAAATTACATGTATACCGAATAGTGGTGTTGGCATTTTGTTATAACTACGCCTTTCACCAGTGAACAGTACTTTACAAACAAAAAGTGTATAACTCCTAAAACAAGACATGTTTTACAAGATTGGTGTGTACTCATTTAAACAGGATTTGGTTGTAATATGAAAAGATGCCAGTACAGCAACATCCAATATTCGCAAGCGGTTAAGTTAAGAATCTCAACTGTATTGTATTATGCTTTTCTTGTTGAAGACCAGTCTTTCACATATTTCTATATCTTATACAGCAAACAAATGCCTAAAAACCACTTACATTATAAATGAGATCGATACAAAAACCTTCGAGTTCCTGTCCATGTCGTTGTCGTTCGCCTTCGGATGCTGTTTGATTCGCTGCGTGACCACTTGTCTTAATCATTACAAACGGACTTGTCTGAAAAATATATAAAATAAAACAAATCAAAATTCAAAAACAAAAAATATGATCTAGTATTAAAAAGATTTATCTTCCTGGATATACAGTATAGGCGTTACAAAATGGCAATGCAATATGTTGGCTGATACAAAATCTAACTAAGTTCTCAATTTTAATAACTAAATATCGATGGTGCTAAGATCTGGAAAATCAATAATGCAAATTAGGTTATAAACGTCAGTGGCAATCAATTAATTACAATATTAGGAGATGTCATGAATAACCATTAAAAGCCTACATCTAATTACCTTGGATAAATACGTGTACATTGAGAAGAAGCAGGAGCGACTAGGGGAAGGGTGCGACACTTCTTTGCACTCTAATGTTAGCATGTTCCATACGACTCTGCTGTTTTTAGCTTTATACCCCTGATTTCTGGAGCACATCACCCACATTTCGTTTTGTTGGCTGGTTATACTCCTCTGTTTTGTTGAGGGGTAAAGTTCAACTTCCCAGTTTTTATGTGAGCTGGAGGAACCGATGACAATCGTTTACCCGACACCTCCTCGAATCTTGTAGAGTAATGCAGCAAGGCCTATATTTTTATCGAAAAATTAGCCAAGGGAGTAACGACGACAGTATGCCGGCGGAAGAGCTATGCTTCAATTTTACACAAAATAGAGAATCAATAACGGGTTTAATTCAAAAAGCCCGTTAATTGCAGTTGACCATAATCATGATCGTGCGTCAGAATTTGTTAATGAAATGATTGTGAACTTCTTTTACGTCGTGTCAGTAATTGTACCGTTGTACACAGCCAAGAACGCGCCATTGGTAGAAGCGCAAGAGTTAATAGAAACCCCTGGAAGCGAACAGGAAAACCACAGTGCGCCGAACACCATTCACGGTGTTAACGCCTGCTGTAGTAATAATAGGGCGCACTATATCTCAGCAAAGCGTCGTTAGCACTAATTTTACAGATGTTACCATGCCCGGGTTTGGTAGTTGGTGGTAGGCTGATCCCTTACAAATGCTACTATAGATCGAAGCTTCTACACAATGTATAGAAGATCGTCTCTGCCACCATCTGGTAGCAGGCACTGAGGTAAACAGACCTAAATTAGACCGTTAGAAAGTTTCCTTGAAACGAAATCGAAAGAATCGGAAGTCAAGGTTGAAGCTAATGCAGGAAAACATTTTTTGGAAAGCAAGCAAAGTAGACGCTGATGACGATTTCTGTATTACCTACCGGGCCAACCGACGATATTGCAATAGAATCAAGCAGTGAAAAATCAAAAATTGGCAACAAACCAATTTGCATAAACCTAACTGGGATTAACTAAACATGTTGTCATTCAATAGATATCAAATATCGCTAAATCAAATAAAATCACTAAAACAAAGACATGGCTACAAGACGCCGCTCAATTCAACTAAAAACGAGTCAAAGAAACAGACTACTAGTTGGAACCACCGCCATAAGCACGTGAAAAGATCAAAAACGGAACGGTACAAATCATATGGCACTAAAAGAAATAATCCTTAATAAAGATCAAGTACAAGCAGTAACCACATCCAACAACTTTGCGATCGGGAATCAAATATCAACATCAAATAACGGTAGACCGGGTCAAAACGGTACAGTAAAATCAACATGGGTCAAAGGTCAACTGCGATTTACCAAGAGGGTTCAACATCGGTTTATTTGTACGGGTGAATCGAAACAAACGGTGTATTCAAGGGCACCAACTTTTGCGTTGAAGCAACTAACCAGTTATCCCAAAGACCTAATTCAGCGGCGAGACCGGATAAAGTTACCATGTATTTTCAATATAGGTCAATGTTAATAGTTACGGTGTACGGGAAACGATCACGTACTGGCAACAAGTCAATGTTTAACTCTGGTATTGTGTAGCAATGGCAACTTTCTATTCTTACCGAGCGGTACAGGGTGTTTCCTTTATCGATGTCAAATATAAATCCGACTACTACAATAGTTATGCCGGGTACACAATCTGTGGCCAGTTAAAGTAATCTGGCTTTCCAAACAGCACGAATACTTATACGGTTTTAAATGCATCAAACCCTTGGTACTAGGGTCAAAGTATTTCATAAGGATCATAATTCAGGGTTTCAGGCCACGGTGTCCATACAGTTTATCGGCACGCCAATGGCAAATCACGCTTTGAGCATGGCACCATATTTCAGCAATCCATAATAAAACCGAATATCACCGACAGCAACCGCCACCCCAATCGCAGACCAGTAACGTTTCAAACGGCGACATCCAACAAGGGGAAAACATTCTCATGGCGATGAACCAACAACCGATGGATGCGTTAATAAAAATGTTTGCAAATCTATCATCAAAGTCAGTGTCAACCAATAACATACAGCAATCATTGTGCAAAACGATAAACGTGAAAATGGAAAATGAAGTCTGAAACCGTCGAACATACAAAGGTGGAAAAAGTTTAGAAAAATTGCGCAAAGATTTGTAGAAGGCACTGGATCAATGCGGTATCCCGGAATAAACAAGAGCAGATTCGATTACTGAAGGCGAAGGTGCAGCGAAAAGCTGAAGAATACTTAGAAGCATTGGCGTAGGGAGAACCGGAAGTTTTTGATAAATATGGAGTATTGGAGAAGAAAACCCGGGAACAATTCGATATGCCGGAAACTCTCAAGAAGCACATGAACAAGTTACAAAGTTTTCGGCAATCGATACAATTAAATGTTTAGAGGTTAGCTTTCGAGCTTACGAGTCGCACCACATGACTATAAAAAACGTACCGGATTCAATCACGGAAAAAGTACTCAAACTAGACTTAATTACAGAAATATCGGCGAAAGAAGAAACTTGCCGCGGCAAAGCCGAAGCACTGGAAGACCTCAACCTGCAAAACAATCATGGCTTACAAGGTTTTATGGGTCAGCTTACGCAGTATCGGTTAGGACAGTCAAACGACCAAGCGGTTAAAAATTACACAAACACGGTTCAACCCGCGTCCATCAAAGCTCAACGCTCGACAACAAATTCCGCAATCGCGGCCGCTATGTTTCAACAATCAAGCTGTCTATGCTCAGTGTCAACCTCAACATCAGTGCATTCAACCGATTATGATAACGACACGCTTAACTGTCACAAGCGCACACACGCTGATGCTGTGACCAGTCTGGCGGTAAAGCAACCAAACGCCACGTCAGCAGCTAGAACATTCTGGAAGGGTGATGATGGCTATTAAAGCTGTTGATTATTAGACTGAAATCAGCGTTTTGTCTATTTCATTGGGTTCGAGTTTCTTGTGTAATTCACGATTCTATAAAGCATTACGTTTGCTGGTCTGTTTCATTTAGTATAACTACCACAGGCTTTTTACACATGTCGGCGGTAATGTTCAACAACCGGCAGCACTATACGATTATTTAGTCAACTCTCAACCGTTAGCACTTCAACCAACATTACATCAACGCAAGGCGCATAGCAATATGATCAGCAACTTCAAATTATGAATAGCCGCAAAACTGATCAAAACATTAGATGTTTGCAGCGCTTATGATGTTCGCATCTTTAGCAGAATCCAGACGATGTATTTTCACTACAAACTATTATGCCAATAATGACTGTAATTTGAAGTTAAAGCTTAATAATAATTTACAATTTGACAACAAATAATAACAATAAAACACAGTTATATGTTGTAATATGATTCTATAGCTACATTTTCACAATAAGCTTACGAGTGTTGTTGTGATGACGTATCGTTCACGCTCGTTCCTTCGGGTTCGTTCTCTTACACTATCGGAATCTATAAAATAGTTTTACGGTTAAAGAACTTTCCAATTAAAACATTGTCGTCAAATCGTCATACACTTTTAATCATTAAGGAAATTTTTTGGCCCATGTCACCTTTAGGTTACTTTACTTGACTTTATGGTATTCAGACATATGTTTTTTATAGTTTTATAAGATTTTCAAGTTGTTCACAGACTTTACGTATTTTGCTCCAGGGTTTGTCATTCTGTGCATATTATATTTTACAGTACTTTAGTCCGAACCATCAATATTTCTGACATATTTTAATGTCTTCGAACTATTTAATTTAAATTAGACAGCGAAGCAAGAAAAATTATAAAATGTAGTTATACTAATATCTGACATGCGCTAAAGCATTACACAGTAGGTCCAATTTAAAATATAAAAAGACGGATCTATAAGAACTTTCACACGCTAAAATTCAAGTCCATGTGCTCGAAACAGCAAACAATGCTTGCCAAAAACATTACTAGCATTAATTATTTCATTTGGAACCAAAAAGTCTGGACATCGCAACAGGTATTACGGTTTGATTTATCAAAATACATAAAGCTTACGTGTCTAACGTCCGTAGATTCAGGGGTAGATGGTCTAGCGATAAAACACTCGCGTAGGACACGGCGTGGAATGTCGACATTTTAAAAATTTCATTATTTTTCGCAATTTTACTAAATTTTTACCCAATCTTTGCCAATGTTCTCTAATTTTGCCAGCATGGAGAGTACCGTGGTCCAGCAGGAGGTAAATGTCATTAAGGGCGTCCGACCATTACGGGTAACTTCACTACCCTCCCATAAATGCCCATTGTGTCTGTGAGTAGTGGAAATCGTATTTGGGTTCTGGTGCCATATAGCAGTTGGGACAACTGACACGTTGTGGTCGTGTAAACCCTTCAAGTAATTTTGTGAGCTAATTCTAGAACCCAAAATTTTAGATCCAACAGATTTTGTGATGTAATGCCTTTATGCAAACTATAAATAATCAGAAATCTATACGATAAATGTTACCAGAAGCATGAAATTGTAAAAGAGTTATTGGCAACACGAAGGAGCAACGTCACAGACTAACAATTCGCACTTCTCCAAGTATCACACCCGATAATAAAAGTTACTATACATAACTATGACGACAGAAGCTTTGTTGTATCAATTCACGGTGAGATCGATCCTATAATCTCTTAATTGATACTACATATTTTTAGATCATCCCCTCAGCATGATTGTTATAGTTAGAGAGATTTTTTGTTGCTTAGATATCTTGAGTGATAGTTATCCAAGGCTACGGAAGCAATATTCATGCAAAATAGATAACCTACCAAACAGTATCGAATTTGCAGCAATCCGATGCAGAATCAACGTCGTTACAGCTGCTAGCACAAGACATTCGTGATACATTTTGTAACAGATATGATAAACAGTGCCCTCTCGATAAAATAAATCTAAAATGTTAATAAACCTATCATAGATTACTATTTTATGGCATAAAGTAATAACACAAACACACCTATAGGTAATAATGCAGAAGGGTCACAGCAGATGAGGTGGCGGCGAAAGGTGCCCCCTCACTTTTTGCTGAGGGATGAATGAAACTTTAATGATTCATAAACAATAAATTCAAAGCAACCGCACCGCTCCGCTTTTGTTTCCCGGACACTTTCACTTTTGAAGAGCATGTGACACTCTTGCAACAATGTAGTTTTGCAGGTTATTGTAATTTATGAACAACATTACATAAGTAGTAGCAAAAGTATTAGTTAATTGAGGTTGACATCAACGCAAAACAGTAATGGTAAGCTGTATCTTACAACAGATTATTTCAAAAATGTTTAATTAAAGTGTTTTATAATTGGTCAAAATTTTGGTCGGAAAGTGGTAATTTTCAATAATATATTTATATCTATTTATACTCATTACTGAAATTTAAATATATTGACAAGTAAATTTTACTAAAAAAGAGCCGAAATTTTATTAATACAACCAACGCTATTACCGTCTAATCATTCAGGAAGTTTATTTCAAAAAGCTTTAAATTAGAGATGGAAGCGGATACACGTGTTACGGTTCGCGGCTCAGTAAAATTGTGTTTGGGCGCGGGTCAGTACTGGTTATGGGCCACACGTGCGAGTCAACTCTGGCCACAACTTTTCAGGTTGTACATAAATAGGCAGTAAAAGCAGAGCCGCCGTTAGTACCCCCTACCCCCCCTAGGGAGGCCTCGCAGCCTGCTGGGGGGGGGCTGGCAGCCTGCTGGGGGGCCTCGCAACCTGCTGGGGGGCCTCGGACATCCTAGCGGCGGCCGTGAGTAAAAGTAGTAATTTTCCGAAAAGCTTGCAATATTGGCCTCAAAATAACAAGAGTCGATTTGTAACGCTGAAGCTATAAACGAGCATTCAGCTGTATTGGAACAACCATCGAGCAAGTGAGTAGAGGGCAGTCAGCATCAGTTATTTTAGCACAGTACCGTAGTTACGCGGAGTACCTAACGTTTAATTTAATGATTGCAAAGTAAATCAACATATACTAATTATATACTAAATAAACAAATAACTCCGATAATAAATATACCTATTAATGTAATAGCCCGAGATTCTGGGAAACTCTACGATATATCTAAGTTCGAATAAAAACTGGTAAAAGCTCGAATGGCAGGCGGTCGTATACCGGGGGAGCGTGATCTAAGCAGTGTTTGATGTAAAGTTTGCTCTTGTTAATAAATAAACAATATCTATTCATGTTGTAATGTTCACAAACACGCTCTGGCCGCCCGTTATGCGCGAGCCTGATCTTCTGAATAGCAATGGAAATCATAATGAACCCGACTTGCAGGTGCCTGACCAATCCTACAATCAGTACGTATGCAATGATATGTTGTGTCTTAAAGTGTTTTGTTCTGACCGGAAAGAACGTATGTGCACCCGAATGGGCCAGGAACAGAGCAGTGGCGAGGCCAGCCCTCTGAATTTGGGGGGGGCTATAGCCCTACGACCGTTCACTTCTTACTCAACACATTTAATTAGCGTATCTACTGATAAAAAATTTTGATTTATTAATTTCAAATAAGTTTATTCTATTTGCTCGTTGGTTTGAATAACATTAATCAATAAATAACAGACAATAAGAAGTTTACTGTGAACCGGAATATGCTTAAAGCAGATCGATAACACATAAAAAGGCACTAACGAACCGTATGACTAGTGTTGCTCTTTGACTGAACACGGTATGACACTATTTCTTTTATTTCACACTGTAATTTTTCACCCTTAATGTTCAGGGATACCTCGAGAAGCATGCAAAGGTTTGAGTTAACTCTCGATATTTAGGGCTTTGACTCTTAAGTTTGAAGACCAAGTCACTCTTTGTATGTTTTAGGGTCACCCTGAACATTTAAGGTAAACAATTGCTGTGTAACAAGAAGGTGGCGTCGTAGTACACCTACTCCGGCAATTACAGATTTATCGAAAAAATCCGAAAGCAACTGTTAGAACTGCTTGTTATAAGAGCAACTATAGTTTTGAAAATATAGTTAAGAACTCCGAACGTTAGTAGTAGCTGTTAATGTTAACAGAACTTTAACTATAGTTGGTTAGCTACATGTTAACATTTGCATGGAGGAAAAACACATATTGATAGTCCTGCTAATCCGTTTCAATTTGGGGTGGGGCTAGATTTTGAATTTGGGGGCTTAGCCCCCCCAGCCCCCACCCTAGCCTTGCCACTGGAACAGAGGGCAGAATAGTTCTATCAATTGTTCCTTCAGCTCCGTCATTTCAGTGCCCAAGCGCTGATCTGGGTCCGCATACTTATCAATTAAACTACAATGGATGTCTCACATGTTGTGCTGTCAATATGTATAGTGCGTGTCAGGATAGGTTCAGGGCGAGGTCATAATTCCCATGTAACCTGGGTTGTGCTATTTTGCCACGGTTTATGACATGCATGTCTTGTAGCTAGACAAAGTGTGTATAAGTACGTATATACGTGTATTTTAAATAGATCTCCGATAAACTGAGTGGTCGGGATGTATAGATCTTGTTGGGGGGGTTAAATCGTGCAGAACTGGGTCAGAAATTGATCTTTTCCGGGGGAACTAAATCCTTTGAGTTTTATCTGGGTCTAGGCAAAATTTGGTTTTCCGAACTATTACAGGGGCCAATCATGGTTTCCAAATTGCACATTTGGGTCCACCGAACCCTTACTTGCAAGTACTTACGGGACCCCATTCAGGCGTTTAGTCATCCCGTTTTCTAAGCCTCAAAATAACCATAATTTTCAAATTTTTGGGCTTCGCACCTCCTGAGCCGATACATGGTTGGTCTTGGTTCAGTTACATACTGCTAAGTAACTTACTCCA